>MU752729.1:138791-171853 GCA_026770625.1 Nicotiana glauca | reverse complement strand
TAATTACTTATTGGATTTGTGTTAACTAACATATGGCATGAACTAACGCGTGTGGATATGGGTTATAACACTTAATTTTTTGCCGTGGAATTGAGATAAGTGTATGGTCTAACCTTAGCTTGAGGAAATATGTGTTGACTTCTCATTTTCTACGTGTTTGTACTGAGTTCGACATATAGGTGTGGTGACTAGTATCTGTACGTTGATGTTGAGCATGCAAGTGAGCTTTATATTGTGACCGTTGTGTCTCTTATCACGTACTGTTCAGGCTTAAATTGATAATTCTCTATGTTGAGCAAGTTTTATTATATTTTTCTTTATTTTGTCATTGTTGAGTATTGACTCAAGTTTAGACTTACTTTGTGAAGTAAACTATTGAAATAAGATTTTTTATTTTTTATTACTTATCGGGATGTTATTGTTTCTTCCGTTTGTGTGAGGAAGAGTGTAAAGCACGAAGGGTGATGCCATGTCGATATTATGAGTGTTAATGCACGAAGAGTGATGCATTGTCATGATTTGAGAGTTAGTGCACGAAGGGCGATGTCGTGCCATGGTTATAAGAGTTAATGCATGAAGGATGGTGCCGTGCCATTCTTTTGTTTCTTATGGTGAGGACGAGAGTAAAAGAACGAAGGGTGATGACGTACACGTGTAATTATTTCCTTACCAAATATGTATGGAATGAAAAGTAGTATTCAAAAGACATGAAAGAAATATAGAGTAAGTACTCAACTTGTAAGTCTGAGTAGATCTGTGAATGATAAAATATTTATAATGTCATGCATGTCTAGGTAAATGTCATATCATGAACAAGTATATGTGTACATAACGTCATCAAGCCTCTAAGGGCATCCTATCATATCATCTTGGCCTCCGTGGGCAAAATCATCAACGTATACCAAATGATCAGGTGGTGGTGCATATATAACGGCATAACCTTTTCCCATGCCCCAAATATACATAAACTATACACGTATATAACACCATCTGGTCATGGGTCAATATAATGTATAAATGAATGCAATGCATAATATATAAGTCAATAAGATCTCTCAAAATTTCATGAGACCCATGAACAGACGATATGATAGTATGTCATTCGAGAAGTCAAGAGCATATGCAACACTAGTACTTCTAAGAATAGAATCATTTGTGAAGCTTACATGCTTGCTCGTTTCGTTGTATTATATGGATAATGCCAAAAGGAAAGAAGGGATAACCTTATCATACATATATGACATCTTCCTTATTACTCAACCAATCGATACAATGTCTTGCATCTTCAACAAGTGAAATGATATTTTTGTTACCATATAATGTCATACCATCGTATTTGGCTAATCGTACGGCTTAAGGAAAATCAAGCAGCAACTTCCCTATATTTATGTGATGACCCAAACGGCCATATTTTGTTTTAGAACTAGATTCCAAGTTTCGAGGCCTTAAAAACCTTATTTTCTTTCTCCTTGATTTGCGTGCACAGATCGGGAGCATTTTCGGAAAGTCTTTAAGTGAAATTTAAGAAAAATATTGAAATTAGTCTTCAAAATTAATTGAAGTTGAGTTCGGTTGTTGTTTTTGGTAAATGGACCCCGACCAATGATTTCACGATCCATTACGGTCCGTAGTATAATATGGTACTTGGGCGTATGCCCAGAATGGAATTCCAAGGTACCTAGCCCGAGAAATGAATTTTTGAACAAAATTGTTTGGTGGAAAATAGAAGAATTTTTAGAATGTAATAGTGTGTGATCTCATTGGTATTAGGATCGTATTTTGGTTCTGGAGCCCGTTACAGTTTTGATATAGTATTTAAGTCGTATCTGTGAAATTTGGTAAAAATGGAAGAGATTTGATATAATTCGGTCCCTTTGTTGTGAAAATAGAAATTTTGAACTATCTTGAGAATTTCATGAGTTTTGTGGTAAATTAATTTTTAAAGGTGTTATTTTGGTGATTTGATCGCACAACAAATTCCGTATGATGTAATTTGACTTCTATGCATGTTTGTTTTTGAGCTCCGAGGGCTTGGGTGAGCTTTGGATAGGCCACGTGCTGTGTTGGACTTAGGAAAATTTTTCTGGTATAGCTGAACTTGTTGCAAGCCTTTGATCTCGCATTTGCGAGATCAACATCGCAATTGCGAACCCTGTAGGTTCCGCACTTGTGGACTCCTCATCACAAATATGAAGAGAAGTTGGGCCAGGCAGACCACGCAATTGTGTGGATACCTTTGCATTTCCGAAGTAAGGCGGGAAGGCAGTGATCTCAAATGCGATCTTTTGGTCTCTTTTGTGTAGAATTTGAGTTTGCAATTGCGAACCTTTCTTCGCAATTGCAAGGAAGTAGGGGTCTATGGGTCTTCACTTTTGTGATGGTACCTTCATATTTGTGAAGCTCGGGTGGAAAATTCGACATATGCAACTGAGTAAGAGGGGTCTTAGACAACATTTTTCATTCCGTCTTCAAAATTTCAAAACCTAAACTGCGAAAGGCGATTTTCCTATAGAAATTTCTTCTCCATATCATAGGTAAATGAATCTTAACTAATTTTCTTCAATCTATTTCATCTTTTTACATGATTTCATCACAAAATCTAGGGTTTTCTTTGGAAATTGGCTGTTCTTGGGTAGAATTTTGGAATTTCAAAATTTAGGGATTTGTACCTCAAAATTGAGGTGGGATTTCAAAACCAATTGCACATTTGGGTTCGTGGGTGAATATGTAATCGAGTTTTGGTTGGAACTTTGATCTTTAACCAAGCCGGCCCGGGGTCGGTTTCTTACTTTTCGGGGAAAACATTGGGAAATCTTTACACATGGATTAGAATTAGTTTATTTTGAATTAATGGATGTTAATTAGTTAAATATATCTAGATAATAGCGTATTGGAGGTGGAACCAAGAGGCAAAGCGATACTTGAGGCTTGATTTTTGGCCGTGGAATCGAGGTAAGTGCTTGGTGTAACCTTAGCTCGAGGGAATAGGTGTTGATGTCTTATTTGCTACGTGTTGGTATTGAGTTCGACATAAAGTTGGGGTGACGAGTATTTATGCGTTAATATTGAGCGTGCAAGTTAGCTTTATATTGTGACTGTTGTGTCTCTTATCACATACTCTTCTGGATTAAATTGTTGATTCTCTATGTTGAGCAAGTTTTATGATATTTTTGGGTATTCGGTCATTGTTGAGTATTGACTCAAGTTGAGACTTACTTTGTGAAAGTAAACTGTTGAAATAAGATTTTTTATTGTTGATTCCTTGACGAGATGTTATTGTTTCTTTTGTTTGTATGAGAAAGAGTGTAAAACATGAAGGGTGACGTCGTGCATGATATTGTGAGCGAGTGTTAATGCACGAAATTTGATGTCGTATAGATATTGTGAGAGATATTGCACAAAGAGTGATGTCATGCCACGATTTGAGAGTTAAGATACGAAGGGTGATGTCGTGCCGTGATTATAAGAGTTAGTGCAAGAAGGGTGATGCCATGCCGTTCTTTTGTTTCTTATGGTGAGGACGAGAGTAAAAGCACGAAGGGTGATGACATGCACGTGTTACTATTTCATTATTCATGTTCGTTCAATTATGATGTTTACTTGGTTTCTCTATTTAATTATTGTTAGCATTGATATTCCCCGCAGCATGTTTCCCTTTCCCATCTTTGTTTCTAACTTTCTGTTATAATTGTACTGCTCATATATTATTTAACTGCACAAATTTATATTTCGCTACTTCGCGGAGGTTAGGCTCAACACTTACCAGTACATGGGGTCGGTTGTACTGATACTGCGCTCTGCACTTTTTGTGCAAATTTCAGTGCCGAACCTTGTGAGTATATTTTCAGTTGCTACCTTCATTCCAAGGAGACCCAAAGTAGATCTGCCAGTGTTCACAGAGCCTAGAAGCCCCTCTCCTTTACTTTAGATTTTCCTGTCTCTTTCTAATTTGAGAACAGATGTACTTCATTCAGAACAATATTTTTATAATTTGTCAGTCGTTCATGGATTGTTGTCACGCCCCAAATTCGCGGGACATGACCGGCGCCCGACCGGGTAGCCCCAGCCAAGCGGACCTTGGTGCCTCTCCTACCCCACGTATTACCCGATGTCCTACTTACTCAACATTCCAAGAACTGACCATATAATTAATTTAGAACACCCTTTTTGCAAAACATACATACATACAAATTAGTTAGTGAAATTACCAATTCATTGCCCAACAAAGGAAACATGGATTTACATAAACTTCTAACCCATACCCACTGTCTACGGAGCCTCTAGAAGTAAACCAGAATAATACAGTATTTGCCGGTGACAAGGCTCCGGCTATACATTACACAATATCAAAATAAACTCTGGAAACAAGCGGCCTGAGCCATACATGACCCCGAGAGGAATGGGGCTCACCAAAAAGCTGATGGAAGACGAAGAGGGAGCGACGATCGGTGGGCTGGAGCACCTGCTGCGGATCTACCTACAATCATAACATGAATGTAGCGCCCCCGTCAAAACGGACGTCAGTACATTTGAATTGTATTGGTATGTATGAAAAACCTTACCCTGAGTAACCTCAAGACATACACAAGTAATGAACAATGGAAGGAAGCAACAATTGAGTACACGCAAGGAAGACAATCAAGGCAAACAAGTTAACAAACTCTCCTTTCCCCATTATCATTTCCACATTTTTAATTTCACAATGTTCTCGTATTTCATTACAATAGTGGTATCGATCACTTTTCACCCTTATTACCTCGGCCACACTTATAACCATAACCCATACCTTATTACATCGTGTTGCAGCATGCAACCCGATCCCACCGAGCAATCACAATTCCCAATAACAACAGCAACACAACTCACAAAAGGTTTAGGTGACTATCCATACCATTTCCATCTTTTTCAACAGCTCGTTATACCATTTAGATCACAACAATAGTTTTCCACGACTAACCACGAAGGATGTTATCACAATTATTTCAATTTAACAAATTTTCAATTGCATTCTATCACTTATTCCATAGTTTTTACCATATCACACGTTCACAATCATAACTTAGTTCATTGCCATCTACTTGCACAATCATATCGGATGTCTCCACCAACAAAGCATAAGGCACAATATTTACATGAATTCACCAATAGTTTACACTAGTAAACACATCCTACTCACAAGAGTTTAACTTCACAACTAATTCATGGAGATATCACATACCAAGTATTCAGACACTAAGCAAGCAGATTTTACAAAGGTTATGGTTAGCCATACATACCTGGAGCTGAATTCCTTTTTAATTCCTACTTCCAATTCACCAAAAATCTAGCAACGTCAATATAGTGCATAAACTAATACACATAACTTTGAATTGAAGTTCACAATTTCTACTAAAACTCATTTAGGTTATCAACCCCTCTTTGAATACTCCTTTACTCCTTCCCAATTCCTCCTACTAGATTTTAGGTTTTTAATAATCATGCATGCATGATTTCAACCATTGTTTTAAGGACTAATGCATGAGACTTACCCTCTTAGTTTAAACCAGAAATTCAATGGGAGAAGTTAGGGATTTTACATGTAAGGAAAGGGGGTATGAAGATAAGCTTGAAAGTTTCTGGCCCGGATGGTTTTCAAGAACCAAATTTTGGAGAAGATGACTTTCTCTCTCAAGACCCTCTCTTCCTCTCTCTTAATCTGTTCAGCAAGATTGTTAAAATTAGGGGGTTGAGGTGTTTTATTGAAAAGGGGTAGGGTTTTAAAATTTTAGAAAATAGAAGCCCGAGCAAATCTGTGGTCGCATTCTGCGATTGCAGAATCGAAATGCGGTCCGCATATTATACTGCAGATATGCCCCTAAAACTCTGAAGGTCTGCCTGGGTCTGCGACAGGAATGCGGTCCGCATTCCTGTTATGCGGTCCGCATTTTGATTATGTGATCGCATAATGGACCGCATTTTCAACATCAATTTTGACAATTCTTCTGCTTCACTCTACGGCAGAAATGTGGTCCGCATAGCTGATCTACGACCGCATTCTAGACCGCAGAATGACAATTTTTTGGAAAGTCAATTCTTTTGATTTTTAAGTGCAAAATCAGTAAAAAGGGTCCGAACCGTGGCGAGCTACTAGGTTTTAAGCACAAAATTTTACGGGGCCTTACATCCTCTCCCACTTAAAATCATTCATCCTCGAATGAAGATTTTTGAGAAACAGTTGGTTTGAAAGACATGATATGCAGACTCTCAAAATTTTCACTAACTCCCATATTTTTAGAAAAATTTCACCCGAGTTTCCTTGTATTATGGACATATCTACCTGTCATAGAGCCTCCGAAACATATTTTCAAACACAGTTACCCAATTCCTATCATCCCTACAATGACGTACAATTCATTACCTCAACAGTTGCACATATTCAATCACTTGACAAATTTTTGCACATAGTTTGATTACTACAATGAGTTCCATATACTTTAACCTCTTCGATTCGCTATACACACGTAAATTAATCATTACCAACACATACTATCATAAGCCAATTACTAATCACAGGAGTTCTTACAAAACTTTTCATTTTCCAAGAAGGATTTGCATATGACTCAAATAATCACAACACATACAATTTCGGCACAACTTGAATAATTCCCATAGTAAAGCATTTAGGGGAGATATGGGGTGTCTTTGCACCAAATGGAACACAACATCAGTTTGTTTAGAGATAAAAGTTCGCATGATCACTACTAGACTTGTTCAAACAGACGGAGATATTTTTCTTTCAGTTCATCTTCTGCTTCCCATGTGGCTTCCTCAACTCGATAAAGCACCACAATAATTATGCATTGATGAAAAGACCTCGGCATTACAAATACTACTTTAGCATGATGATACCTGGGCATGGACCACACTTTTTTAAATCATAACACCAAGAAGGTACCTTTCAATTGAAAACCAACTGCAATGCAATCAAAAGAAAATATTTTATCTACACAATACTCTCGACCTTCAATGGCCTCTTATATCTACGGACTTCCACAGAATACATTCACATGAACAATTTCGACCCCTAAACTTAGTTAACGAGGATAACAATTAAATATCTTGCATAAGCTAACTATCACTATCTTCACCTTCAATAATTTCCACCAGAATGATACACAATTGATCTCCACTTACTTTCTTATACATAGACATGTGAGTCCACAGAATATATAGCAACAACCATGGGCACAATTCATACTCCTAGTACGGCCTACTGTGGGATAAACATATGATACATTTATTATCAGCTCACATACATATTCAGGGGAAAACATTGAGAATAGCCTGCTGACCCTCCAAACTCAAAATCTCTAGGCGAACACTTACACTAAATCCTTGATGACCTTCAAAAATTACCCTAGGATGTGCTATCATAAACTGACCATAAAATTACCTATCAAATATATATGTGATCACACTATGAAGCTTCATCTTTGACTCGTCTGAACTTACAACACTCAATGGATCTAATACAATGAGGAACAACAGAGTTCAAGATCGGACTGGAGTTATTTAGGAATCCATTGAGGCACTGAGCAGAGCATTCCATAAGGTTACATACTAAGAGAGAAAAGGATTTCTATTAATGATGCCGATATGGTCAATCATTGTGACGACATCAACTATTAGACAATTAAAGCATCGTGGTAACTCGTATACTGGCAATAGGAACCATTAAGGAGGAATATTCAAGTACGTGACCCAGTCGTTTCATGGAGTGTAGGGAAAATCCAGTTATCAAGAATGAGAATACTCTGGCACCTTGAATGTGATACGGGTTTCAAAATACAAGCAGTTGAATTACACTCTTAACATTACTTGACACATGAAATCTATGCCATAAGCCTGTGAGGATGAAACGAAGTCGTACACTTATGAGATTATCATATCCTCAAACAACTTAACCCGCCATGATAGTTGATCCTATATGCGAGAACTAAACATACGAACAAACTTATCTTTCAAATCGATATGCTCATGATATATGTGAAAATCTGAGGGCATCTAATCTCATCCTTTTCTCAAGTAAAACCACATAGCTCGGACATCTAATTGTTGGGATAAAATTATGTGCTGGTTAGAGGCAGTCTAATGGTTAACATGATGCTCCAGGGGGAAAGACAGATGACACTCCTATCCTCCCAAGGAGGTGTAATACCAAGGGTAGCAATACTATCCTCATATGAAACTGACATAGTCAATTATTCTAGAAGTCGAGTGAGAAGAAAGCCACGTAACCCAACCAATCCGACCCATTTAAGACTTTGGAAAAAGGTACACTTTGGTTTGAAATCATGACAATTGAATCTCGAACTTCAAGGAAAATCATTACTTTTAAAACCAATGAGACAAGCCCTCGTAGTCCTAGAAAATCAATAACAATGACGAGAAGGTACTTAAAACCATTATGAGTTGGTGTAGAACAGGGCCTCAAAGTGCCCCCATGGATAAGTTTAAAAGAATGAGCCGTCGTAATGCATTTATCAGGGATAAGTAACCTAGGTTATCTAGTCACAGGGACAAGCAGAGTAAGTAAATGATCGTTAGAAGAGAATCTACAAGGAGTACCAGCATAACTTATTGATTATAATAAAAGGAATATGTCCCCACCCTTGATGCTATAAGACTCTCTCTTTTGATGCCATGAAACATAAAAGGAGTTTTTTTACAATGAGAGTTATCAGATGAAAATAGATGGTAAGGCATCATAACTAAGAGCACCGATTGGGATCGACAAGCTTAAACAGAGTTGAAGACATTAGAAGTCTGTAGAAAAGGGGAAATTTACCCACTCTCAGGGCGCTTGTAGAGTACATAAAAGTAAGACTAATTAAATCAGATCATATCGCTGGATAACTAGTCGAGACGTCGAGATAATAGTGTATCGAAGATTACGGGTAAACAACACATGATACAAGAAAAATGAAAAGAGAGGGAAAGAGCCTTATGGAAGCAACCTTTACATTATAACCACTAGGAATAGTGGTAATATAAAGCGATTACAAGAGCTACATGATTTTGAAAGAAGGTCTCTCTATGTTGTCACGTGATGTATAGCTCCAGAATTCAAAAATCCAATTATATTTAGCAGCTCTACTTCATAATGAAGCTCTACAACACACTTCTATACAACCAACTACTACGAGCCATACTGGGAGATGCTATAAGACATGACCGAGAGAAAGGCTTTTACATATGAATGTGTTACTAGGTGTATTTCTCCTGGGTCAACCCAAAACCTATAGGCGAGAGTTATTCTAATAAGCAGATCGTTGGACTAGCGCATGTGTACATAATCCATTATCGAGAGGAGATCATTCAATCTCAGCAATTGCAACATGCAATCTACCCTTGATGAAGTTGAAGTGATATAGCAACCAATGAGACAAAATAGAATAATCATAGAGGGTTTGTTGATGTTCTTAATGAGTTCTTCATAGATTTTATCTTGGGAACTACCCAGATGCTGATGAAAGACAGAAAAACATGAGAAACTGGCGTTGTGCTATAATAACCCCAAAGGTGTTCTTGGTCTTGACAGAGAGCCTAGCAAGGGGCCTTACGGGATAGAAAGTGTTACAATGACTCATAGAAGGATATGTTCTCTCATGGTTATCAAACTGGTGTGGGAAAACTAGCACAATGAATTCACTAACTAAAGAACACAATTAACACATGTCATGGAGGTGTAAAGAGGAGATAAACATTTGTTGTAAGTTGGACATGCTTCTGCTATATTAGCTCCCAATTGCAATATACGACCATGCCACGAGCAACCACAATACCAAGACAAGGTGAGCTACTTACTGCGGGATGTCCCAAGTGGACACAAAAGTTATGACAACACATTATCTTCCTATGACGTGGACGTGAGAATCTAAATTTTTAGAGAGACTTTATATTCATGCGCACGTTGACCATTTCGATTGACATGCACTCATGTGAGGTGTTAAGGTATGCTCTTATGTTACTAG
Organism: Nicotiana glauca; assembly: GCA_026770625.1. Lineage (NCBI taxonomy): Eukaryota > Viridiplantae > Streptophyta > Magnoliopsida > Solanales > Solanaceae > Nicotiana > Nicotiana glauca. Next base: position 161,840 of record MU752729.1, on the reverse strand, counting down.
GAAGTGAGAAGCTTTCATATTGGTATTCGTAAGAGAGTAGATTGATTGTTCAAGTCATATAAGCCATACACAAAATTGAGTAAAAGAGTGACTCGAGAAGGATTGCAATGTCGGGATGCTTTGCATGGAACTTGACACCACATAGGTAAACTTTACGACGGTGCATGTATAGGCACAAGCGAGTAGATTTTGTCCATTTTAATAAAAAGATTATGTAAGAAATTCATCGGGTATAATCTCTTGGTGAGAATTTTAGGAAAACCAAGTGGGAAATATCAATCCTAGAGTTATAACTCAATTCAAGGGCATAATTATAGAACTTAACCTCACAAGAATGTAAATAAAATAATTCATAAGGGAGTAGATTCACAAATAGAGCATCTCGTTCAAAAGAGTCGATACACGCAATGTTTCGTTATTCAACACCTTGTTAAGACCACATTTATGAGAACTCTTCAATATGGAAGTACATATACAATAAGTATAAATTCTGATTTGACTCTCTTAATGACGTTAGGTCGGTAGGTAAATAGGTTGATCGATACCCCTCAACTCCATATCTTTAACGTAAGTAGGTCACATGCTGACATACTACATGATCTGATGGTGCAGAGACATAAATAGGGACAAGGACACTCCCTTCTTAGAGATATGTTTTACCAACCTTTCCATATCTCAATACATTCTCCTAACAAGTCCTTGGGCAATTCCCTTGGACTCAATGGTGGGATCAATCCCTCACTATATGCTTCAGATTCACGAATTATGGCATCAAGGTTCCCAATCTTGAGAATAAGACTTAGAGAGGTAATTAGCTCCCTAACTTGAGATCTATTGCACGATTGGAGCATCAAAGAAGGGTGAAATTCCTAAATGTCTGAATAGCCTCCAATTATAGATGTGGTCAACATTACACCGATAAGAAGGACTCTACTAGACACGACTCCGAGACATCCTAGGACACTTTAAAACCTTAGGCTCTGATACCAAGTTTGTCACGCCCCAAATTCGAGGGACATGACCGGCACCCGACCGGATAGACCCAACCAAGCAGACCTGGGTACCTCTCCTACCCCACGTGTTACACCATATCCTACTTACACAATATTCCATGAACTAACCATATAATTAATTTAGAACACCCTTTTTGCAAAAGATACATACATACAAATTAGTTAGTGAAATTAACAATTCGTTGCCCAACAAAGGAAACATGATTTACATAAACTTCTAACCCACACCCACTGTCTACGGAGCCTCTAGAAGTAAAACAAAATAATACAGTATTTGCCGGTAACAAGGCTCCAACTATACCTTACACAACATCAAAATAAACTTCGGAAACAAGCGGCCTGAACCACACAAGACCCTGAGAGGAATGGGGCTCACCAAAAAGCTAATGGAAGACGAAGAGGGAGCTACAATCGGTGGGCTGGAGCACCTGCTGCGGATCCACCTACAATCATAACACGAATGTAGCGCCCCCGGCAAAAGGGACGTCAGTACATTTGAATTGTACTGGTATGTATAACAAACCTTACCCTGAGTAACCTTAAGCCATACACAAGTAATGAACAATGGAAGGAAACAACAATTTAGTACACACAAGGAAGACAATCAGGGCAAACAAGTCAACAAACTCTCCTTTCCCCTTCATCATTTCAACATTTTCAATTTCACAATGTTCTCGTATTTCATTTCAATAGTGATATCGATCACTTTCCACCCTTATTACCTCGGCCACCCTTATTACCTCAGACACCCTTATCACCACAACCCACATCTTATTTACTTCGTGTTGTGGCGCGCAGACCGATCCCACCGAGCAATCACAATTCACAAAACAATACCACAACAATAATAATTTACAAGGATAACCACAACAAGTTTTAAGAACAGCAACCACAATTCCCAATAACAATAGCAACACAACTCACAAAAGGTTTTGGCGACTATCCATACCATTTCCATCTTTTTCAACAGCCCGTTATACCATTTAGTTCACAACAATAGTTTTCCACGACTAACCACGAAGGATGTTATCATAGTTATTTCAATTTCACAAATTTTCAATTCCTTTCTATCACTTATTCCACAATGTTTACCACATCCCATGTTCCGAATCACAACTTGGTTTATTGCCATCTACTTTCACAATCATATCGGATATCTCCACTAACAACGCATAAGGCACAATATTTACATGAATTCACAAATAGTTCACACAAGTAAACACATCCTGCTCACAAGAGTTTAACTTCACAACTAATTCATGGAGATATCACATACCAAGTATTCGGACACCAAACAAGGCGATTTTATAGAGGTTAAGGTTAGCCCTAGATAACTGGAGCTGAATTCCTTTTTAATTCCTACTTCCAATTCACCAAAAATCTAGCAACGTCAATATAGTGCACAAATTAATACACATAACTTAGAATTGAAGTTCATAATTGCTACTCAAACTCATTTAGGTTATCAACCCCTCTTTGAATACTCCTTTACTCCTACCCAATTTCTCCTACTACATTTTATGGGTATAATAGACATGCATGCATGATTTGAACCATTGTTTTAAGGACTAATGCATGAGACTCCCCCTCTTAGTTTAAACAATAAATTCAATGGGAGAAGTTAGAGATTTTACCTGTAAGGAAAGGGGGTATGAAGATAAGCTTAAAATTTCCCGGCACGGATGGTTCTGAAGAACCAAATTTTGGAGAACATGACTTTCTCTCTCAAGACCCTCTCTTCCTCTCTCTTAATTTGTTCAGCAAGATTGTTAAAATAAGCCAGTTGAGGTGTTTTATTGAAAAGGGGCTGGGTTTTAAAATTTAAAAAAATAGAAGCCCGGGCAAATCTGCGGTCGCATTCTGCGATCAAAGAATTGAAATGCGGTCCGCATATTGGACCGTAGAAATGCGCCTAAAACTCTGAAGGTCTGCATGGGTCTGCGACTATGCGGTCGCATTTTTCTCCGCAGAATTGACCTCCACAAATCCTTGAGGAATTTATGCGATGATTATGCGGTTTGCATATTGATTATGCGATCGCATAATGGACCGCATTTTCAACATCAATTTTGACAATTCTTCTGCTTCACTCAATGGCAGAAATGCGATCCGCATAGCTGATTTGCGACAGCATTCTGGACTGCAGAATGACAATTTTATGGAAAATCAATTCTTTTGATTTTTAAGTGAAAAAATCAATAAAAAACGTCCGAAACGTGGCAGAATAATTATACACATTCCTAACACATATTCGGATCTTGGCACTACGAGCTACTAGGTTTTAAGCACAAAATTTTTTGGGGACTTACAATTGTGACACCGGATGATTGGGGTAGTTACGTATTAGATTTGTTGAATTTCTATATCACTTGCACATTTCATATTTGTTTGGTTTTAGCTATTATCTATTTCTTTATATAAATAATAAATATGGTAAAATTGTAATTGGCGGCTATCCTAGCTTTGACTAGAGGCACCATCACAATTCTTGACGGTGGAGAAATTCTGGTCGTGACAAGTTGGTATTAGAGCTCTAGGTTGCCTAGGTCTCACAATTCACGAACAAGCTAGGTAGATTTTGAGGGATTGGTATGGAGACGTTTGTGCTTATCCCCTAGAGGCTATAGAGTTTAAAAATTTTCACATCTATTCTTCTCTATCATGCGATTTGACTTCTCAATGCTAATTGAATTTATACTCAGTTCTTTTATAGATAGTGAGAACGCGTACCGCTTCTTCAGCTGACCAAGAGCTCGAGCCCTCAGTGGCAGCTTCTCCAAGGGGTAGAGGTTGAGGCCGTGCTAGAGGCTGAGGCAGTGACGGGGCTCAGCCCAGAGCTCGAGTAGCAGCACTAGCATTGGAGCCTCTACTACAGTTTGAGGACGATATTCCATCCCAGACCGTTCAAGCAGGGCCAAGTCAAGTTCCATAGGGGTTAATAGCCACCCCGATACTCCAGGATTCTCTAGTCTGTCTAATGGTCCTTATGGAGAGTATCACTCAGGCAAGCATACTTTCGGTAGCACCAGCAGTCTCTAAGGCTAGAGGAGGAGCACAGACTCCAGCTACTTGCACTCTAGAGCAGATGGCTCCCCAGTTTTAGACTCCAACAGCTCAGTTAGTTGGGGTACTTCTGTCGGGTGTTATAGTGTTTACTGTGAAAATGTTAATTGCAATTTGATTTTATTTTGTGGTTCTAAAAATATGTGATCTATTTTTATACTAGTCGTTAGGAAATGGATGCTATGTAAAATATTAGAAAGCAAAGGAGATCGGGGCCTCGAAATGTCATATATGAGGCCTGGGGGTCGAGTTGGGAGACCGGCTTAGAGCGATCGAGGGAGGCCTAACAATTGTGAGAGCTACGATGATGACTCTTTATGATCAATGATAAACATAAATGATGAATAATAAATAGAACACAATGATTATAAGCAATAAATGGACGTAATGAGAGCAAGAGAATATGTTAAATAGTAGAGAGAATGTTCTTGCATATTTAATATTAAGCATCAGATTCACCAACAAAATGACAAGGATCTCTGTTATATTTGAGGGAGAAACCTAACATAGTACAAATGCATTTATTACAAAGTAAGATAGCTCGTATAGCTACCTAGTAATCTGGCGCAGACTGGTACTATTCTTGCAGGTGACGCCAGTTCGGACTACGTGCCTAAGGAACTTCCCGCTAACCCTCGATAACCACAAACTCATATTGTGTCGAGGTTGAGTGTGAAGAGCCTTCAAGGTCGAAGTCTCGAGCTGCATCCTCGGATCTTCGGGGCCTTTTTTTATGCTAAGGGAGAGATGCAATGATCGTGAAAGCGGGCCTCCCGATTTTGCCCGTACCTAGATAGTCCATGTGCTTCTTAGAATGAAACAATATTAAACGGCCTTGAATCCCTTACCTTATGGTACTTCCATGATGACGACAGTTACATCATGAAAAAAAATTGACACAGTGAAATAAGGTGTAAAAAGGTCTCGTACACACAACCATTAAAAGCTTTCGTACTAATTACAACGGCTAGCTGTCCTTTGGCCTCCTTCAGTGTGCGTGTTGGGCCTCTATAATTACCTCTTCTCACATTGTTTATTGTTCACTGCACCACCAGGCCCTTCATAAAGTTCGTTCTACCATCTCTTTTGTTCTTTCGTTGAAACACAATTTCGTTTTCTTCTCTGGAATCTTTTAAGAAAGGAGAATTTTCCGACTCTGCTTCCAAGGAGAATATAAACTCCTCCTCTTCACATTCATATAAAGGCAAAGCAGTAATGCCTCTCTACATTGGGGAATGTATTCCAGGATCTGTTGCGACGGTATCCGATTTCAAGGTTGAGAAACCTTCTTCGAAGCGGGGGCATCGTGAGCTCGTGTCTCAATATATTGGCTCAATATTAGACGCCAGGAGGGTGAGGACTGAATGTCGCTAGAGGGATGCAGTGCTTGTGGAGTTTCCTTCTCGGGAGGAGTATATAACAATATACAAAGACGATTTTCTCAGTGTGTATACTTACCTATTTACCCTTGGGCTGATGTGGCCATCCTTGCTACCAATAGACCCTGTGATTCACGACTTCTGCCAATGGTACCGAGTGACCCTCGGCCAGAATCTCTCTTTATTCCGGTGCATTGTCTACATGATAAGGTATTATATGAACATGATTAGTGAGATGCCCTTCACCCTCAATCACCTGGTCAGGATGTACATTCCCCGTCCCTTTTGAGGAGGCTTGATTAAGCTCCACTGCCGAGCTTCAATGGCCTTTTTTGCTTGCATCAACAAAGTTGGGAACGTAGAGTAGATGAGCCTTTTTCTTTGAGTTAGGATTTTGAACCTGATCCCTGCAAAAAGGAGGCCGTTCCCCAAAAGGCGGAACATGGAACGTAAGTAGATACATTATCTAGCATCTTTTTGCTTCTTTTAGGTACATCTTTCCACGCGCTAATTTTATCTACTGATGCATCTGTAACAGTTTACCCTAGCGTGATTACGAGGCCCTTGGGCTGGGTTGACTAAATGGAATCAATTTGCCCATATGCTAAGCGAGTGTGGCATGATTTGTCCCTAGCTGGATGGGAAGCCAAAGATCATGGTGAGCCTTTACTTCTGTTGCAGCTGTACCTTTTAATAAGAATTGCTACTGATAGCATCCTCACTCTCTATGCTTACCTCTTGTATTCATGCAGGTCTAGGGGAGGTCCCCTTGATGAAGGAAACATCGCCTGGTGATGAGGATACCTTGAGAGACGACGAAAGAAAGAAAAGATAAAGGGAACCGCCAAATGAGCCTTCGAAACCCAAGAAAACCAAGGTGGAAGAAACTAAGGCCGACCCAACAACCTTAACTCTAGAAGAAACGGGAAGTTCCCTGGCTGAAGGTGAGGGGAAAAATAATTTCATAATAGCATTCTAGGGAGGCGAAAACCCGATAAAAACTTACGCTGTAGTGGCGTTACCGGAGCTTGATGTAGTTGTGGTCCAACTTCGGTTTTGAGAAGCCACTGAGGAAGTATTGGATGATGTCCCCGAGACGACTGAGGACAAAAATATCCCTCTAGTTAATCTCATTCGGTAGGCGGTTTGGAGGAACCCACTTCTGAAGCCCTACAAGGACACGAGACGACCCCGATTGATCCTACTATTGTTATTGTTATGAGTGATTCCCCTCTAGGAACAACCTTACCTTCTAAGGGAGCACAAGATGCCTATAATGAAAATGTAAGGACCCGACTGGTTGTTTTTCTTTTTAGAAGCCCGTCCCCCTAAATAAGATTACCGCGCTTGCTTAATCTATTTTACGACCTGCAGGATGGTTGTTGATGGGACTCTAAAAATATGTGATCTATTTTTATGCTAGTTGTTATGCAGTTGATGCTAGATATGTGAGACTTAGAAACAAAATAAAGGTTAAGTTGAGAGTGATAATCAAACCGATAGGCTAGTCAATTAGGGCCTCGAGTTTATCAATTTAGGGCCTCGAGGTCGATTCTGAGGCTCGGCTGCGAGCTATCGAGGGTAATTGGGATAGGGCTAATAGTTATTTGATAATTAACATAGGCTCTTTATGGCCAATGATAAGCAATAAATGAAAAACAATAGCGGAGATAATAAATGAGAGCAGAGAGATTGTTCTTGTATATTTCGTGTGGAGTAATAGAGGCAACAAAGTTTACAAAATGACAAGGATCCCCTTTATATGGGAGGGGAATCCCTACATAGTACAAAATGCATTAACTACAAAGAAATGGAGATGGGATAGCTAGATACGATACCCTGATGCGGGTTTAGAGTAGCCTGCTAGGTTTTGTTAGTCTTAGACGGGATTATTAGACTCTCCCCACTCCCAACATAGTCATGGTCATCACTTTCCTGAGGTCGAGTGACGATGAACCTCGGGAGATGGAACTCGACCGTGGCCTTGTAGCCTCGATGCTTCGAGATGATCTTCTAAGGTGCCTCAATGAAGATGAATTGGACTCTCGTATTTCACCGTACATAGATAGTTCACGTGTTTTTTAGAGAGGAGCGACAAGAAATGACTGTAATATCCAGCTATTCAGGCTTCCCACAATGACGTCATAATTATGATATCAAGTTATGACATAAGCCTTAACGATAACCGGGACGTCCCATGGACTTATCTTTTTAGCGTCATTCAATGCACTGACAATTTCCATTTTTCGAAGCGACACTATCCCCGTCAACTCGATTTTCAATAATGCATTGATTGCTCCATCTTTTAAAGGAGTTGATGGTCATATTATCATGCTCTATAAATGGGGGTCTTCCGGCACTATCTCTTTATCCAAATGCCTTTCTACATACATTCAACCCCTTCTTATCACCATCCTCCGCCATTTCTACCTACCATGTTCGGGTTCTATGGCCTTGAGGTTATATGGCGGCATTTTCATAAGCCACGCCACGACACTTTGCTTGGGCTCTCCCTTGTCAAGCAGGATTACATTATTTTGTTGCTATTGTTGTTGCTGTTACGGTTATTACTGATGTCGTTATTGGCTCGAGATGGTGAGATAGGGGTAATCGACTTCTTCCAACATAGGAATGTGTTTGGACTATACACCGCAGCTCATAAGGGTGCTCAGATTATGCACCGCTGCTCACCCTCTTACCGCGTCCTAGTGCGCTACACCCTCTTTGATTTACTTTGGGTGAAATGGTATCTTTGTGCGGTAGCTTGCACGGCACGATCCCTCACAAAGTGGATTTAAAGTGGCCATGCAAGCGATGTCGACGCCCTTCTACTTAACTATGGCAATTTTTCATCCCTTTCTTATTCTCCCACTTTCATTTTCTTCATCTTCTCCTTTGAAGGTTCTAATTTGGAAGATCGAGATGAGACAGTCGAGGAAGCTGTGCTTAAGAGATATTGCTTTTAGGGACGTATGTCTAAGGAAATGGTGCTTAAAGATGCTGCTGTCGAGGACACACCTTCGAGACTAGAATAGGCTCTAGGATTTTACTATATGTGTACCCATTTGCTTCTTTGTTTCTGTGTAAGGACCCCTCATGGTCTTTTGTAATTGAATTTTTATAAATACAAAGATGTTTCTTCAATTTTGATTTCGATGCTTACATTACTGCCTTTCCTTTATGTTTATGGAGACTCTGAATGCATGACTCTATCGGTTATTGCCTATATCGAACCCAAATGAGAGTATCTTTTCTGATCTTTTGTTGATTAAAACGGCTCCCTGCAGAACCCTTTTTCGTTCCTCGGACCAAGCCTGGATTGGTCCGATGTTGTGACCCGTTTTTTGAGTTGTATGAAAATAATACCTCGAGCCTTAAGACTGTGATTTATAACTTAGACTTTGCGGTAATCTTTAAGAGGAAATTAGCTCGGAGGCCCGATGGTAGGGACTGCTTCAAAACTTTTGAGAGCAGTCCCTGAGTGAGGATTAACTCGAGGCATCTTGAAACTTCCATTAAAATTAGTGAATATAACCTTAAGGCATTGTAGATAGGTTCCGGGTGAGGGGATTTCAGGGTTTAGATGCTATCCCGAGGTCAAGCCCTTATGAATAGAGTTTGGAATGCTTATCTCTCTGGATGCTAATTTCTTTGATAGGAGTCATCGAGGTCGGGTACCACCTCGAGGATGGCGATGATGTTGTTGGCTTCCTGGAGTCTATCTTTCCTTTGGTGGAGGCCCTCGAGGTCGGGTACCACCTCGGGACTGGCGATGATGTTGTCGCTTTCCTGGAGCCTGTTTTTTCTTTAATGGAGGTCCTTGAGGTCGAGTACCACCTCGGGACTGGCAAAGATGTCGTTGGCTTCCTGGAGCCTAACTTTCTTTTAATGGAGGTCCTTGAGGTCGGGTACCACCTCAGGGCTGGTGATGATGCCGTTGGCCTTTCAAGTGGGCGGATCACTGCTATTTTTTTTATATATATGGTCGCTTCTGCTTTTTGATAACCTACAATGTAAGGTAGTTGCCCTTCTTTTTTGTGTTATGCTTTTTGTCCCTTCAGTACTAACATACTCGAAATAATATCTGCTCTAGTTATCTAATTTTGACACCATAATGACTTCTATATCGGTGTCCGCTCGGCAGAGAAGGGAGATTTCTCCCTCCAATGTTCAGCACCAATGAGACTGTACTTTGGAGATTACTTCTTTGATATGAAAGGAACATCTTGGGTTAGTGAGAAAAGACTGCGAATGGGGGAAAGAAGTAGTGTTACAAATACTTTCCCTGAATGAAGGCATCACTAATCGTGATGATGGGTCCCTTGATAGGGTTGTTCTCCACATTTGTTTAAAGTACTGGGTTACCTTTGCGCAGATCCACCCATCATTTTGGCAAATAGTGTTGATGGTGAGATTTTTTGCGGAAAAAGAGGGGCTTGAATTTATGCTCAATCATCTTATCAGGCTGTACTTTCCCTTTTACCATCGGGGTCTGCTAACTTTGCAATGCCGGTGGACCACGCCATTCGTCATGGATTACGAGAAAGACGGAGATCGGGAATGGATGGGTTGATTTTTTCGAATATGGGCCACTGATATTATCCCTATGCAGCTTATGCCATTCCTTAAGAAATGGAACTATACATGTATGTGGTGCATTCCGTGACTTCATCGTTTTGTTTATGGCAAAGGCTGGTTTCATAATTTGGCCTCTTTTTCACTTTCTGTAGCGAGTTCATGGGTGCCAAGTGACATTCCTGATTTGTCGGATTGAGTTCGAAGTTATGCGACCCACTCGACTTGCGACAATCACAAGTGGCGAGCTTTCTCCCGGGGCCGATGGGAAACGAATCATCATGGTGGGTGCCATGCTTTTTTTCCACATCTCCCTTCAATTGGAGGGGCATTTTCCCTTTCTACGTATCAAACTTGCTATTCGTAGGCATCAAATGGCCTTCAAAGGTGAGGCGGTGCTCCTTTGGAGAGGGGGAAGGGTTGCTAGCTTACGGACTAAAGAACGACAATAATAACAGAAAGATGCCTTTACAAAGCGATGGCGCTCAAAGCAAGGTGAAACTAGACCGTGGGTCCGGTGAGGAGGCGTCATTTGAGTCTCCCCCTCTTAGTTTAAACCAGAAATTCAATTGGAGAAGTTAGAGATCTTACCTGTAAGGAAAGGGGGTATGAAGATAAGCTTGAAATTTCCCGGCCCGGATGGTTTTGAAGAACCAAATTTTGGAGAAGATGACTTTCTCTCTCAAGACCCTCTCTTCCTCTCTCTTAATTTGTTTAGCAAGATTGTTAAAATAAGGCGGTTGAGGTGTTTTATTGAAAAGGGGCTGGCTTTTAAAATTTAAAAAAATAGAAGCCCGAGCAAATCTGCGATCGCATTCTGCGATCGAAGAATTGAAATGCGGTCCGCATATTGGACCGTAGAAATGCCCCTAAAACTCTGAAGGTCTGCATGGTTCTACGACAGGAATGCGGTCCGCATTCTTGTTATGCGGTCGCATTTTTCACCGCAGAATTGACCTCCACAAATCATTGAGGAATTTATGCGACGATTATGTGGTCCGCATATTGATTATGCGATCGCATAATGGACCGCATTTTCAACATCAATATGGACAATTCTTCTGCTTCACTCAGCGGCAAAAATGCGACCCGCATAGCTGATTTGCGACAGCATTCTGGACTGCAGAATGATAATTTTCTGGAAAATCGATTCTTTTGATTTTTAAGTGAAAAATCAATAAAAAGCATCCGAACCGCGACGAGCTTGCTCGCCGTGAATAATTTTACACATTCCTAACACATATTCGGATCTTGGCACTACGAGCTACTAGGTTTTAAGCACAAAATTTTGTGGGGCCTTATAATTGTGACACCGGATGATTGGGGTAGTTACGTATTAGAGTTGTTGAATTTCTATATCACTTGCGCATTTCATATTTGTTTGGTTTTAGCTATTATCTGTTTCTTTATATAAATAATAAATATGGTAAAACTGTAATTGGCGGCTATCCTAGATTTGACGAGAGGCGCCATTACGGTTCTCGACGGTGGAGAAATTCAGGTCGTGAAAGTTAGTATTAGAGCTCTAGGTTGCCTAGGTCTCACAATTCACGAACAAGCTAGGTAGATTTTGAGGGATCGGTATGGAGACGTCTGTGCTTATCCCCTAGAGGCTATAGAGTTTAAAAAATTTCACATCTATTCTTCTCTATCATGCGTTTTGACTTCTCAATGCTAATTGAATTTATACTCCGTTCTTTTACAGATAGTGAGAACCCGTACCGCTTTCTCAGCTGACCAGCAGCTCGAGCCCTCAGTGGCAGCTCCTGCAAGGGGTAGAGCTTGAGGTCGTGCTAGAGGCTGAGGCAGGGACAGGGATAGGGCTAAGCCCAGAGCTCGAGTAGCAGCACTAGCATCGGAGCCTCTACTATAGTTTGAGGACGATATTCCATCCCAGACCGTTCAAGCAGGGCCATGTCAAGTTCCATAAGGGTTAATAGCCACCCCGATACTCCGAGATTCTCTAGTCTATCTAATGGTCCTTATGGAGGGTGTCACTCAGGCAAGCATCCTTTCGGTAGCACCAGCAGTCTCTCAGGCTAGAGGTGGAGCACAGACTCCTGATACTTGCACTCTAGAGCAGATGGCTCCCCAGTTTTAGACTCCAACAGCTCAGTTAGTTGGGGTAGTTCTGTCGGGTGTTATAGTGTTTACTGTAAAAATGTTAATTGCAATTTGATTTGATTTTGTGGTTCTAAAAATATGTGATCTATTTTTATGCTAGTTGTTAGGAAATGGATGCTATGTAAAATATTAGAAAGCAAGATTATAGCTTAGAGATGATATGATAACTGAACTAAACGGTTGGAGATCGGGGCCTCAAAATGTCGTATATGAGGCCTCGGGGTCGAGTTGGGCGACCCGCTTAGAGCGATCGAGGGAGGCCTAACAGTTGTGAGAGCTACAATGATGACTCTTTATGATCAATGATAAGCATAAATGATGAATAATAAATAGAAGAATAATAAATAGAACACAACGATTATAAGCAATAAATGAACGTAATGAGAGCAAGAGAATATGTTAAATAGTAGAGAGAATGTTCTTGCATATTTAATATTGAGCATAAGATTCCCCAACAAAATGACAAGGATATATATTATATATGAGGGAGAAACCTAACATAGTGCAAATGCATTTATTACAAAGTAAGATAGTTCGTATAGCTACCTAGTAATCTAGCGCAGACTAGTACTATTCTTGCAGGTGATGCCAGTTTGGACTATGTGCCCAAGGAACTTCCCGCTAACCCTCGATAACCTCAAACTCATATTGCGTCGAGGTTGAGTGTGAAGAGCCTTCAAGGTCGAAGTCTCGAGTTGCATCCTCGGATCTTCGGGGCCTTTTTTGATGCAATGATCGTGAAAGCGGGCCTCCCGATTTCGCCCGTACATAGATAGTCCATGTGCTTCTTAGAATGAAACAATATGATACGGCCTTGAATCCCTTACTTTCTGGTACTTCCATGATGACGAAAGTTACATCTTGAAAAACAATTGACACAATAAAATATGGTGCAAAAAGGTCTCGTACACACAACTATTAAAAGCCTTCGTACTGATTACAATGGCTAGCTGTCCTTTGGCCTCCTTCAGTGTGCGTGTTGGGCCTCTATAATTACCTCTTCTCACATTGTTTATTGTTCACTGCACCACCAGGCCCTCAATAAAGTTCGTTCTACCTTCTCTTTTGTACTTTTGTTGAAACACAATTTCCTTTTCTTCTCTGGAATCTTTTAAGAAAGGAGAAACTTCCGCCTCTTCTTTCAAGGAGAATGTAACCTCCTCCTCTTCACATTCATATAAAGGCAAAGCAGTAATGCCTCTCTACATTGGGGAATGTGTTCCAGGATCTGTTTCAACGGTATCCGATTTTAAGGTTGAGAAACCTTCTTCGAAGCGGGGGCATCAGGAGCCCGTGTCTTAATATATTGGCTCAATATTAGACGCCAGGAGGGTGAGGACTAAATGTCGCTAGAGGGATGCAGTGCTTGTGGAGTTTTTTTCTCGGGAGGAGTATATAACAATATACAAAGACGATTTTCTCAGTGTGTATACTTACCTATTTACCCTTGGGTAGATGTGGCCATCCTTAATACCAATAGACCCTGTGATTCACGACTTCTGCCAATGGTATCGAGTGACCCTCGGCAAGAATAACTCTTTATTCTGGTGCATCGTCTACATGATAAGGTATTATAGATGCCCTTCACCCTCGATAGATGCCCTTCACCCTCGATAGATGCCCTTCACCCTCGATCACCTGGTCAGGATGTAAATCCCCCGTCCCTTTTGTAGAGGCTTGATTAAGCTCCACTGCCGAGCTTCAATGGCCTTTTTTGCTTGCATCAACAAAGTTGGGAATGTAGAGTAGATGAGCCATTTTGTTCGAGTTAGGATTTCGAACCTGATCCCTGCAGAAAGGAGGCCGTTCCCAAAAAGGCAGAACATGGAACGTAAGTAGATACATTATCTAGCATCTCTTTGCTTCTTTTAGATACATCTTTCCACGCGCTAGTTTTATCTACTGATGCATCTGTAACAGTTTACCCTAGCGCGATTACAGAGCTCTCGGGCTGGGTTGACTAAATGGAATCAATTTTCCCATATGCTAAGCGAGTGTGGCATGATCAGTCCCTAGCTCGATGGGAAGCCAAAGATCATGGTGAGCCTTTACTTCTGCTGCAGTTGTACCTTTTAATAAGAATTGCTACTGATAGCATCCTCACTCTCTATGCTTACCTGTTGTATTCGTGTAGGTCTAGGGGAGGTCCCCTTGATGAAGGAAACATCGCCCGGTGATGAGGATACCTCGAGAGACGACGAAAGAAAGAAAAGACAAAGGGAACCACCAAATAAGCCTTCGAAATCCAAGAAAACCAAGGTGGAAGAAACTAAGGCCGACCCAACAACCTTAACTCTAGAAACAATGGGAAGTTCCCTGGCAGAGGGTGAGGGGGAAAATAATTTCTTAATAGCGTCCTAGGGAGGCGAAAACCCGATAAAAACTTACGTCGTAGTGGCAGTACCGGAGCTTGATGTAGTTGTGGTCCAACTTAGGGCTTGAGAAGCCACTGAGGAAGTATTGGATGATGTCCCCGAGCCGACTGAGGACAAAAATATCCCTCTAGTTAATCTCATTCGGTAGGCGGTTTGGAGGGACACACTTCTGAAGCCCTACAGGGATATGAGACGACCCCGATTGATCCTACTATTGTTATTATTGTGAGTGGTTCCCCTCTAGGAACAATGTTACCTTCTAAGGGAGCACAAGATTCCTATAATAAAAATGTAAGGACCCGACTGGTTGTTTTTCTTTTTAGAAGCCCGTCCCCCTAAATAAGATTACCGCGCTTGCTTAAACTAATTTACGACCTGCAGGATGGTTGTTGATGGGACTCTAAAAATATGTGATCTATTTTTATGCTAGTTGTTATGCAGTTGATGCTAGATATGTGAGACTTAGAAACAAAATAAAGGTTAAGTTGAGAGTGATAATCAAACAAATAGGCTAGTCAATCAGGGCCTCGAGTTTATCAATTTAGGGCCTCGAGGTCGATTCTGAGGCTCGGCTTGGAGCTATCGAGAGTAATCGGGATAGGGCTAATAGTTATTAGATAATTAACATAGGCTCTTTATGGACAATGATAAGCAATAAACAAAAAACAATAGTGGAGATAATAAATGAGAGCAGAGAGATTATTCTTGCGACAAGCACAAGTGGCGAGCTTTGTCCCAGGGCAAATGGGAAACGAAACATCATGGTGGGTGCCATGCTTTTTTTCCTCATCTCCCTTGAATTGGAGGGGTATTTTCGCTTTCTACGTATCATACTTGCTATTCTTAGGCATCAGATGGCCTTCCGAGGTGAGGCGGTGCTCCTTTGGAGAGGGGGAAGGGTTGCTAGCTTACGGACTAAAGAACGACAATAATACAGAAAGATGCCTTTACAAAGTGATGGTGCTCAAAGCAAGGTGAAACTAGGCCAAGGGTCCGGTGAGGAAGCGTCATTTGAGCCTGCCGCGCTTGTGGTTCCTTGTTCTAGGAAGGTGGTTTCTCCAATGTCATCGCATTCTCTTTCCGCTGACAATACTTTGAAGGGTACTAGGAACCTGGGATCGCATGCTTCGACCGATTGTGCCCGGACTGGAGCCGATTCTTTCAGGACTAGGGGAACATGGTTAGAGGATGTACCCTTGGCTTTCAAGGAATCCCGACAGATTCACTTTGTGGTGAGTTTAAGCCTGGGCCTTTTGAGTTTCGCGTTTTTCCTTCCTTATTAGGTTTTCTTTTTTAGGCCTTCAACGAGCGTAAGTCCGAGCTGCTTTGTGGTGAAGCCAGGCTGTGGAAAGCTCTAGATTAGGAGAGATCCCTTAGGATCCTTTGTGGTGAAATGGAAGTCGATCTCGCACACTTGCAGTACGAAGTGAGCCGGAGCTAGAATTATGAGAGCTACTTGAAGGAGCAGATAACTTTCCGTCCCGGGTGAGTGTGCATTCTGCCTTCTCACTTCTAAGGCTGATGCTTCATTTATTTTATCTGCAAAAAAGGATAGAGGCCCTCGAGCACCTTTAGGGTGAGGTTAGTCGTGCCAAGTGCGAACACGACGAGCAAGGAGGTTAGGCGGAGGTTCGAGCTTTAGAGGAGAAGAGTGCTCTGGCTAAAGTTATCACCTTTGAGGCATAACTACGCTTAGCTCGTGATAATGCTTTGGTTCAGGTAGATGCGATTACAGGGCTCGAATCTAAGCTTTTGAAGGTAAGGGCCGAGATCGTTGATACCCGGGTTGAAGCTGCAGTGAGCCGAACTAAGGCTGACTAGGAGATGGCGATCTATTTAAAGGATGCTACCGATGCTCAAACTTAACTGAAAAGGGTCCTCGACCGTGAAAAGAGGATCAAAGAATATGCTCATTGCAAGTCTCAAAGAAAGATTCTCGTGGTGATCCGTGTTAGGGGTTTTGTTCTCTCAGAAAAGTTGGTTCAAGCGAGAGTTGAAGATCGTGATGCTCGTAGGCTTCTATCTGATACTGAAGAGAGCAAAGACGAGGCCAGCAGGACGTAGCCCCTGGGTGGAGGCATAAAATTTTCCATCTGAATATATCATTTTACAACGTATGTTTTTTAGATGGATATTGCGCTTATGTGTACAAAAGAAAAATCTTGCCTATTTATTTCTTTTGTATCTCTTTTTGCCTCGAATTTGGCCAGGCAGTCCGATCTTTAATTTTATAGGAATCGATTTGTGGTATGGCGCTGGGGCTTATTAGGCTGGCTCGTAGACTCCTACGCGCTTGGTTGATGTGTTCTTTAGTATAAGCTGGTGTGTCAGCTCTTATGTTTTTTTCTAAACATGTTTCGATCGGATATTTTGGTTTTAGTCTCCAAGTCGGGTTTCGACTCGAGATCACCTGACCCTCAAGTCTTTATGTTTGCACGGGCTGGCGACAATGGCTCTTATGTCTTAGGTGGAAGCGACGTTTTATGTGTGTGGTTGTGAGGCTCATTAGGCTGGAGGCCATGGCTCTTAGGCTTTGACCTTAGGCATATGTAGTTAATTATTTTTGGTTCAGTCTTCGGGTCTGGTTTCGATTTGAGCTCAATCGAACCTCAAGTTTTTAGGTTTGTGTGGGCTGGAGACGATGGCTCATACGGCTTGGGTCAAAGACAACTTTTGTGTGACTGGCGATAATGACTGTTATGCCTTGGGTCGAAGTGACATTTTATTTGCTTTATTACTCCCTCGTTAAGGAATTTTTGAAGTAATTTTTGCCTTACTCTTCGACGGTTCGGGAAAAAACTCAATTATGAGTCATTTTATGGTGATGTTCGAGCACCTCGAGAGGTTTGGCTCGGAGGCTGGATATCTCGAAGCTTGTGATTTGGAGCTAACGTGGTAGAAACTCTTTTGCCTATATCGAGGGTAGCCTATTTAATCGGCTCTTTGTGAAGTAGATTCGAAGTAATTGAAGGCTTGTAATTTTTTAGCAACGAGCGGCCGTCCACGAGTCGCTTTAGTTGTCCTGGTACAGCCTTGTGACTGTAGTCATTTATGCTTGATCGGAGCCTTGTTTAATCTCGAGTGAAACAGTTTTGGCGTCTATATTAAGGGTATGCATTTTAGTGGTCTCATGAGTTCGATATATAGCCTTAACTTTGAGATCAGGTTTATGCCTTTAGTATGGTCTTACAAAACTTTCATGCCTTTAGGGTCTTATAGTTTTTCTAATACTTGGTACAAGTATGGTTCATGCCTTGCTCGAGGTCTTACAGATGCTGCTGCTATCTTAGGTAGGTTTTACGAGTCCAAGTTTGCCCGCTCGGTGTCTTATGGGCTCGGGTTTTTAAACGAATGTTGATTGGTGTCAGTCCCTAAGTCATTGATGTTATTCTAGCTCGGGACCATTGCTTGTAAACTTGGTATTGCCTCATTGAGGGCTTACAATTTTTGAGATTCTGACCTTGAGGTCATGCAATTTTTGAGATTTTGATGCCAGTCCCCGAGTGTTCGGGATGCTTTTAGCCTTGGAGATGTTTCATTATTTTCTTGTTGCCTCATTGAGGGCTTATGAGTTTGGAGGGATTATGAGTTTGGAGTCCTGACCAGGATGTCATTTAGGTGTTGAATTTTTTATGCCAGTCCCCGATTGTTCGAGTCGTTCTCAACAAAGGGGTCATGATGGTTGCAAAAATGCTGAGTTACTTTTGAAGTGTCAGAAACTGTGAGCATGTGATTTTTGCCACGCTTAAATTACTCCTATATATTCATTAAAATTAGAACTTCTTCTTTATTATTTGAATTTTTAGGAATTAATTTTTTAATTTTGTGTTTGTTTGCATTTTTATGTATCTTTAATGCCATAACTCATGATAAAATACAAAAAATAGTGTATTGGCATTTTTTGGAGTTCAATTTTACCTTATTAGTTAAGTAGTATTACTAAAACAAGGAAAATAACAAAAATAGCCTATTTCTGCATTTTTAGTTATTAATTGTTGAATTGGTCGTACATTAGTTTTTAAACAATTTTAGAAATTAATTACCTTAGGAAATAATTAGGTTTGTAATTTTTCACTTTTATAAAACCAGAAAATACAAAAATATATATATACAAATTGAAATGCAAAATATAAGGAAAAGAAATAAAAAGAGAACCAAAAACAAATAAGAAGAAGTGGTCTTCATAAAGACCCATTTTGGGCCATTCTTGAGACAAGTTCCAGCCCAAACCCTCGTTTAACCCGTCCCAGACCCAGGCCCAAATCCCGTCTCACCCGGTCCAGCCCCCTTTCAGCCAAAACTACGTAGTTTTAGGATGTATCAATCATAGCCATCGATTTTTGTTGATCTAACGGTTCACGTCCATCCAAACAAATACATAAAAGTGTAATAATTCCTTTACAATTTTTAGATACAGCCTTCACCTTCCTCGTACCCCCCCTCCCATCGAAATTCCGACCACCGTCCACCACTCGCCGCCGGCCGAAAATCGCCGGCGGTGGCGGCGGAGCTCCAATCAACCTCATTTTAACACCTTTGAATTGCCTTCTTCTCCTCATTCCAAATCCACAACTCCTATCCTTCAATTCTTATCCTTTTATCTCGAATTTTAAATCTAAAATTCGGCCAAAACCCCAACTCATCCAAATAATCCCAAATTAACACCACACAATCCCCAAACCTTCCTCACCCCTAATCCCCAACTATATAACCTCGAATCCTCTTGCATCTTCTCGAATTTTAGATCTTAGGTCAAGCAGAACCCTAGAAATCGAGTGCTTTGATTTTTTTTTAATTGCTTGGGTCTGGAGGTCAAGTCAAGTCTCACAATAATGTGTTCGCGTGTTTTTGAATTAAAGAACACGCATATACATTATTCCGGGGCTTGAGTTGGAGTTCATGGGTTTCAACTGATATAAGTAAGTTACTGTTTTTGTTTTTTATCTTATAATTAGTTAAAATTGTTGCTTAATCAATTCATGTATGTTTCTATAGGGTTTAGTTAATTTAGACATGATATTCATATTAGGTTAGTTTAATTCGTAATAGCTCAGTTTTAATTCATATGTTGGTCCTCGATAGATATCTGCTCGTGGTCGATCCTGTTTTGTTAATTATTGGTTTGGTTTCCTGATTTTGTTTTAGTTTCGGGTCAACTCTGTTTCATTGATTCTGATTATTAATGCAAGTGTTAGTTATTTTTAGTGTAATTAGTATATTGTGATCTAGGATTAATTTTAAGTCTCATTGAATTTAGTTTTAGAATTTTGGTTATAGCTGACAGTGTTCTTAGTTAGTTTAATAGAGGATTGAGGTTAATTGAGTAGATTTTAGACTATTATAAGGGTAGTTTAGGGACATAAAAGGTAGTTTCTTTAGGAATAGTAATTTCAAAACAAAAGAAAGGGTATTATAGGTATTATATAACTAAAAGAACACCCTAAATCCTTCTAGAAGGGGTCTAGGTGTAAGTTTTAGCATTTTAGTTGCAGTAACTTGGATAACAAGTCACAACTTTAGGGTTAATATGTAATTTCTTGAAATTAAAAGGGAAGGAAAATGAATAAAAGGGTCCAGAACTTTCTGCCCCTTTCTTGGCCTATAAAAGGCATACTTAATGCCTTGAATAAGAAGTTTTGGAAGCTCTGAAAAATCCAGAAACCTTCCAGCCTTTTATTTTCATTCTAAAATCCTTCTTCTAAGTATGAAATTTCAAAGTTGAAGTTCCTGATTAAATAGTTTCAGAATTGAAGTTTTAAAGTGATAGAAATCCTCATTTATATCTAAATTTGGTGTTGTGTTTGGTCTGCCACATGAATTTGGTTTGGTTTTACAATAACTCCGGTCATTGAGTTACTACTGGGTGGGAATCGACTGTGTTTGGTTGCTGTTTGAAATTCGAATCACTGTTGCTTGCACTGCTGTTGCTAACTTCTCCTCTTCCTGCTATTTTCTGAGTACCAGGTACACGCTTGAATCTCATTGGCATGTAGATCTTCAGCTGAAAGATTGAAATAAATGGAAATACAATTTGTTCAAGTTCTCAGTTGATTAAATGTGATTATAGTAGTTAAATGTAATAATGTAGACCGTAAGGGACTATTTAAATTAGCATAGGACTTTTTATCACGACTAGATAGTGCAATTGCCTGCATTTAGTTTAAAATGATAGTTCAAATGCTTCTTCTCAATGTTTAATTGTTGTAGTTGAAATTGGCTTTACTGGATTGTGATTGAGCTACTTTAATTTCTTTAGTTGCCTTTAACAGAAATGTTTGTGACGTCAATTTGGTGTAGCACAGTAGTGTAGTTCAGAATAGAACTTTGGAATCTGGTAATAGGCATCTCGGTAACAATTTTGTAATTGAGTTTGAATAACAGTGTGTTCTAATGCACAAATCCATTTGTAATTAATTGGTTGTCATAGCATATTCATTTTGGGTCATATAGCTGATGTAGGTGTCTATTGTTGAAGCCAAATCATATCTCACAAAGTTTTCATCTCTTTCGATTTGAGATTTAAGTTTGAAAATGGTCAATTGCTCCATATCTCACAAGATATTAAAAATGGATATTAAAGTCTATGAACATTGGGTAAACTGTGAGGTTCCAGTAATAGTACTATACGCCAGGGTTTTCATCACTTCCACCAAACGGCCCATGTCTGGGTATTGTGTATCTGTGGCAGAATTAAACTAGTAAAGGGCCAGTTTGAGGCCCAAAACATTGGAAATTCATGAAGATTGCTTTTGTTTAAATTCAATACTCTTTTCAGCTATCTCAATAATGATACATTGATATATCAATTAATTGGGCCTTTTTCTTTATTTTTAGAGACATTATTAAATATAAAATCATAGTCACCTTAAGTTGACCTTCAAATAATAAAAATGGGACGAGCCCCGCCAAATAAAAATACAAAATGCGGGGGCCCTCAATAATTTGTTATTAAAATTATTTAGAATTCGGGAAAGCCATTTAGTGAATTTCATGGTCTTCCCCAAATACAATAAACGCGTAATTTCTTTAGGCGCGTATGTTAATAATATTACCTTCCTAAATATGGGTGCATATTTATGTGACCCAAATCCAAGTCTCAACAAAGTCAAAATATGTCAAAAGCTACGGGTGCACTGGTGCGACGTGGTTCGAGACACATTTTTACGACGTTGCAATTCTTATAAAAAAGAAATATATAAAAAGCGGATTACTCATAAAAGGCACATAAGGTAGAACATGTTTTGAAACCAGATAAAATCAAATACAACAGTTGAGCGACCGTGCTAGAACTACGGAATCCGGGAATGCCTAACACCTTCTCTCGGGTTAACAGAATTCCTTACTCGGATTTCTGGTTCGTGGACTGTTAACAGAGTCATAATTTTCTTTGATTTGGGATTAAATTAAACCGGTGACTTGGGACACCAAAAACTAATCCTATCCCAAGTGGCGACTCTGAAATAAATAAATAATCCCATTTCGAATAATGTCACTTTAATTGGAAAAACTCCCTTATATATATTTATCCTTCGGGATAGGTAATGTAAAAAAGGAGGTGTGATAGCTCTGGCGACTTTGCTGGGGAATAGAAACCTAGAACATCGGTTCAGGGTTTAAGAATTCGAGCTCGGAATAATTGTTTTATTTGTTTATATCTGATTTCCATACATGTTCATGATTAATGTGCTAAATATTTACCGCTTTGATATTATTTGAATTATATATAAACTGTGCCGAAAACTCTTCTCTTCTCACCATTGGGGATGTGCTTACTTGTTGAGACTCCCTATTCTGTTAGTGTCAATACCCTGAAATAAGTAAGAGGCCAGACAAGTTACTAAGCCGGATGGCCTTTTGGTTCCCGGTACGTAGCCCCGTCCTCGGCTCGAGTTATCCGCTCGGGTACACAGTCTAGAACACATACCCAGGTTTTGAATTTAGAATAACTTGACTCTATGCCGGATCCCTAGTAGGAGCGCTTATTTGCATCACGTGCATGTGACTTAGGGGACTCAACACAGTGGTTGGGTCCGTCTAGGACAGGTAACCGGATATGAAAAGACCACATGATGTATTTTTCGTGTATTTATTTGTCTCGGGCCTGCATGCAGACCGGTTTTTGAATATCAAAAATATTGTAAAAATGAGAAAAGAGAAAAAAAAGAGAGAAATAATAGTCTAGAGGGTTAATTGCCTATTTTTAAAAAAAACCCAATGCCTAAGTACTGTCGAAACTCTGCCGAAATTTTTAGAAAATGAAAAAAAAAAGAAGGAAAATGTTTTATTTTGTTTTACTAAAAAGCAAAGAAAAAATAGAAAAAAATAGTCTTTTGTTTTTGGAAAGTTGTTTGTTGAAGAAGAAAATGAAAAAGAGTTTTTATTTTAGTTTGGAAAAATATGTTATTTTATTGTTTATTGAAAATGAAAAAAGGAAAAAAAAAAGAGAGTCGTTATTTTGTCTTGTTTTCAAAAATAGAAAAGAAAAATAGTTTGTCTTGCCATGAAAAATAAAAAAAAAAG
>MU752729.1:7538-130291 GCA_026770625.1 Nicotiana glauca | reverse complement strand
GGGCAACATGATGTAACCGGCCAGAAAGAGCAGGCAATTTACTATCTGAGTAAGAAGTTCACCAACTATGAGGCCAAATATACTTTGTTGGAGAGAACATGTTGTGCTCTGACATGGGTTGCTCAGAAGTTGAGGCACTATTTGCAAGCCCATACTACCTATCTCATAACCAGGTTGGATCCTTTGAAATACATATTCCAGAAGCCGATGCCCATGGGGAGACTGGCAAAATGGAAAATCCTGCTCACTGAATTTGACATAGTCTATGTCACTCGCACGACAATGAAAGACCAGGCATTGGCAGATCATTTGGCGGAAAACCCAGTTGATGATGAATACCAACCACTGAGCACATATTTCCCAGATGAAGAAGTTAATTCAGTAGAAGCCGTCTCTGAAGACACTCATGCTTGGAAAATGTTCTTTGACGGAGCGGTAAACGCAAGAGGTGTAGGCATTGGGGCAATCTTGATATCACCCAATGGTCAGCACTATCCAGCTACGGCTAAACTCCGATTTTTCTGCACAAACAATACAGCTGAATATGAAGCCTGCATCATGGGCATAAATATGGCCATTGACCAAGAGGTCGAAGATTTATTAATCATGGGAGATTCTGACTTGATTATTCGGCAAGCACAAGGAGAGT
This sequence comes from Nicotiana glauca, assembly GCA_026770625.1. Classification (NCBI taxonomy): domain Eukaryota; kingdom Viridiplantae; phylum Streptophyta; class Magnoliopsida; order Solanales; family Solanaceae; genus Nicotiana; species Nicotiana glauca. The sequence continues at coordinate 129,642 of MU752729.1, read as the reverse complement.
GGGAGACTCGAGATGTAAAACTCATTCCATATCGGCAACATGTGAATGACCTCACCAAACGCTTCAAGTCAATAGAGTTCAGGTACATTTCTCGATGTCACAATGAATTAGTTGATGCACTCGCCACTCTAGCATGAATGTTACCTTACCCAGGCAATGCCCATATTGATCCCCTGGAAACTCAAATCAAAGAAAGACACGGTTATTGTAATGCGGATGAGTTGGAATCAAATATTCAGCCATGGTTTCACGATATCAAGAGATTTCTAAAAACACAAGAGTACCCTGAGCAAGCCACAGGAGATCAGAAAAGAACCATTAGGAGGCAGGCGAGGGGTTTCTTCTTAAGTGGTGATGTTTTGTATAAAAGGACCCCGGACCTCAATTTGTTATGATGTGTTGATGCCAAAGAAGATGGAAGAATCATGCATGAAGTGCACGCAGGAGTGTTCGAACCTCATATGAATGGATATGTTTTGGCAAAGAAAATCCTGCGAGCAGGATATTACTGGATAACTATGGAAAAAGACTGCTTTAGTTTTGTGCGAAAATGCCATCAATGCTAGGTGCATGGTGATTCGATTCATGCACCACCAACGGAGCTTCACCCGATGTTAGCACCTTGGCCATTCGTTGCTTGGGGTATGGATGCCATTGGGCCAATCGAGCTAAAAGCTTCTAATGGGCATAGATTCATATTGGTTGCAATCGATTACTTCACAAAATGGGTTGAGGCCATCACTCTCAAGTCGGTCTCCAAGAAAGCTGTGGTGGACTTTGTGCATTCCAACCTCATTTGCCGCTTTGGCATCCCTGCTACTATCATTACCGATAATGCTACAAACTTGAACAGTCGCCTGATGGAAGAAGTATTTGAAGAATTCACGATAACACACAGAAACTCTACTCCTTATCGACCAAAAGCCAATGGTGCCGTTGAAGCAGCAAACAAGAACATAAAGAAGATTTTGAGAAAAATGATTCAAAGCTCTAGGCAGTGGCATAAAAAGTTGCCTTTTGCATTACTTGGGTATCGAACCATAGTGCGTACCTCAATTGGAGCAACCCCATATTTTTTGGTCTACAGAACTGAAGCAGTCATACCAGCAGAAGTAGAAATCCCTTCGCTTCGCATAATTGTGGAAGCGGAAATTGAGGACAGTGAATGGGTTAAAACCCGGCTAGAGCATTTGTCCTTAATTGATGAAAAGCGAATAGCCGCAGTTTGCCACGGGCAGTTGTACCAGCAAAGAATGGCCCGCGCCTATAATAAGAAAGTACGTCCCAGGAATTTTGAAGTGGGACAGCTTGTGCTCAGACACATTCTCCTGCATAACCAAGAAGCAAAAGGAAAGTTTGCTCCTAATTGGAAAGGTCCATAAATCATCCGGAAAGTATTACCGAGAGGAGCACTGTACCTGGGAGACATAGAAGGAAATGATCCTGAAACAGCAGTCAATGCAGATGCAGTGAAAAGGTACTATGTCTAGACATCCTGGGGTGATGGCTTTTATATAATTGAAATGACGAAGGCTTTTCTTCTTACTACCTCAAACAATATCAATCCTTTATAAACCCCTTGAGCCGGTTACGCTTCTTTGGCTACCCTCTTTGGAACCCGGAAGTACAAAAAAAAATAATTATTTGCCTGAACTACGTTTGACTTGATCCCGAAAGGGTACGTAGGCAGCCTATCTCTGAGGTTCAGTCACACCAAAACAAAAATCCCCAATTTCCCCAAAATTGAAACTGGGGCAGAGGATATGACGGTTCGGTTCGAATCCGCCAAAATGATTCAAAAGTTGTAGTTCCACCCAAAAATCTTTTTACCCAAAGATCTTGTTCAAGTCCTTCTGATCAATTAGCAAAGGCAGGGAAATGAAAAATGTCATTGAAGGCATCTGATACAATTCAAATTGAGAGAAATAAAATGAGAGAGTCATATCGGTGAAAACCTTCGGGCACCATAAGGCGATGGTTAGTAGAGAAATTGAAAATGAGAGAGTCCTCTTAGTGAAAACTCGCAAAGAGCACTATTGGGCGATGGTGAGAAGAGAAATGAGAGAGGTCGATTGGCGAAAACCCGCAAAGGGCGCTGTCGGCCGAAAAGAAGACATCTCATCACTAAAAAGTCCTGGCAAGGTTCCTTGGTTTTGAAATGCGTATCAAGGGGTTCACAAGAAGATGGAAAGTTTGTGTGGGTCGGGCATCCAGTCCAAGAAGCATGTCATGTTCATTTGAAGCCATCATGCATCCCAGATAAGTCCTTCTTTTCCCCCGAAAGGGACACTTCTCTTTAAACTCATTTGCTTACCTTTTGTATATTTATTCTTTGAATCCCTTTCGGTTTAACTCTGACTCCGGAACTACTACAAAGAAAAGTGGCAGGACTATTTTCACAGGCCTCCGCCTGGTAAAAACCAAAGAAAATACCTGGCCTCAGCAAGTGCGTCAGTCCAATCCTGACTGACCATAATGGTTGATACTTCAAAACAAAGACGTTTGAAAAGAAATAAAGTTAAAGGCAAAGGTCTCAAGAGCTGAATAAAGTGAAAAGGTCAGAGCCCACACGGGCGAGTCAAAATGAAGTTCTGAGAGTTGAGCCCGGTCTGTTTGAAAAGAGATTCACCCTCAAGGCCAACAAGTAGCAAGTTCTCAATGGAAAGGGGGTCGGGATCAAGCAATTGGGATGATCTACGCCATAAAACCAACCACCATTTCAAAACTAATAAATTGTTCTTTGTTGAAAACAGCTTTTATTCAAAGTAACTGTGCAAGACACGGGTGCAATTCAAAAAGAAAATGAAAAGCGCAAGCACTGAAACAACCTTGTAGCAAGGAAGCAACCAGAAGGAAGTTTCCCAAAACTCTGTCATGCATGTTGCTAAATAAAAAGGAAAATGTAAAAGAAGAAGAAAAGAAGAGAGAAGAAATAAACTGAAAACCCTAAAAGAAAAACAAATTTGATAACTCAGGATCCCCATTCCTTGAATATCCAGGCCAAAAAATCGAGGATCTCCCGGCCAAAAAACCGTGGAGCTTTTTCTTTTCAAATCCCAGCCAAAGAACCGAGGATCTCCCGGCCAAAAAAACCATGGAGCTTTTTCTTTTCAAATCCCGGCCAAAAACTGAGGATCTCCCGGCCAAAAAACCGTGGAGCTTTTTCTTTTCAAATCCCGGCCAAAAAACCGAGGATCTCCCGGCCAAAAAACCGTGGAGCTTTTTCTTTCCAAATCCCGGCCAAAAAACCGAGGATCTCCCGGCCAAAAAAATCGTGGAGCTTTTTCTTTTCAAATCCCGGCCAAAAAACTGACGATCTCCCGGCCAAAAAATCGTGGAGCTTTTTCTTTTCAAATCCTGGCCAAAAAGCCGAGGATCTCCCGGCCAAAAAACCGTAGAGCTTTTTCTTTTTAAATCCTGACCAAAAAATAGAGGATCTCCCGGCCAAAAAACCGTTGGAGCTTTTTCCTTCCAAATCTTGGCCAAAAATCGAGGATCTCCCGGCCAAAAAACTGTGGAGATTTTTCTTTCCAAATCCCGGCCAAAAAACCGAGGATCTCCTGGCCAAAAAACCGTGGAGCTTTTTCTTTTCAAATCCCGACCAAAAAATCGAGGATCTCCCGGCCAAAAAAACTGTTAGAGCTTTTTCCTTCCAAATCCCAGCCAAAAAACCGAGGATCTCCCGGCCAAAAAACCATTGGAGCTTTTTCCTTCCAAATCCCGACAAAAAAACCGAGGATCTCCCGTCCAAAAAACCGTAGAGCTTTTTCTTTCCAAATCCCGGCCAAAAAACCGAGGATCTCCCGCCCAAAAAACCGTGGAGCTTTTTTTTAGAGCTTTTTTCTTTTTTCGGCATAACCCGTTCAACTTTAGCATAACCTGGAGAAACACGATCCTGATTTAATCGCTTAGATATGTGTCACAACTAACTCACGAGATTTTCCTAGCGAAAACTGGGGCAGAAAATTTCGTTTGTTTGTTTGTGTTGGTATCTTAAGCAGGTCAACCGTAAGACAAGGTGTGAAATAACCAATGGAATAAATCTCAAAGAAGAAAAGAACAAAAAGAAATGAACTCAAATGTGAAGCAAGCAAGGTTGCGGAGTGTTCAAAATCTGATCAAAGTCGCAAGCTCCGTTGATTTTGTTTTGACCCAATGTTGCATGAAGAAGTAAACACCTACAACTTGCGAGCATCAAGATTCAGATAGGAACTCCACAACAAAATCAGCTAAGACTCAAGATCAAGTTTCAAGAAAATTATAGATAGGAATCTTGTAACTCATAGTCGTTAGGCATAGCTAGCTTAGTTTTGATTTTTCTTTTTGGTGTAATAAGGAGGTCAGCAAGCAGTAGCAGCAGCAACAACAGTGACAATCACAGCTCCTGGTAGTCCCAGCTACCAAACTATTCGGAACTACAGTGACCTGATTCCTTTATAGCCAAGGATTTGTAGATAACCTTGGAAGCAGGGTTCGGTCAGATGGTTTTCAAAATGCTTCTCATGGAGTGCTGAGCGGGCAAAAATCCTTCATAGTGCTCATTTATATTTGCCCTAAAACTCTTCATGTCTTCGAGCAAAGAGGGGCAGCTGTGAGCACGTGATTGTTGTCACGCTTAAATTACTCCTATATATTCATTAAAATTAGAACTTCTTCTTTATTATTTAAGTTTTTAGGAATTAGTTGTTTAATTTTGTGTTTGTTTGCATTTTTATGTATCTTTAATGCCATAATTCATGATAAAATACAAAAAATAGTGTATTGGCATTTTTTGGAGTTCAATTTTGGCTTATTAGTTAATTATATTACTAAAACAAGGAAAATAACAAAAATAGCCCGTTTTTGCGTTTTTAGTTATTAATTGCTGAATTGGTCGTAAATTAGTTTTTAAACAATTTTAGAAATTAATTAGCTTCGGAAATAATTAGGTTTGTAATTTTTCACTTTTATAAAACCAGAAAATACAAAAATATATATATACAAATTGAAATGCAAAATATAAGAAAAAGAAATAAAAAGAGAAACAAAAACAAATAAGAAGAATTGGTCTTCATAAAGACCCATTTTGGGCCATTCTTGAGACAAGTTCCAGCCCAAACCCCCGTTTCACCCATCCCAGACCCAGACCCAAATCCCGTCTCACCCGGTCGAGCCCCCCTTCAGCCAAAACTACGTAGTTTTAGTATGCATTAATCATAGCCATCGATTTTTGTTGATCTAACGGTTCACGTCCATCCAAACAAATACATAAAAGTGCAATAATTCCTTCACAATTTTTTAGAGACAGCCTTCACCTTCCTCGTACCCCCCCCCCCAATCGAAATTCCGGCGACCGTCCACCGCATCTCCGCCTCTGACCACCGTCCGCCGCCGGCCGGAAATCGCCGCCACCGGTGGTGGAGCTCCAATCAACCTCATTTTAACACCCTTGAATCGCCTTCTTCTCCTCATTCCAAATCCACAGCTCCTATACTTCAATTCTTAGCCGTTTATCTCGAATTTTAAATTTAAAATTCGGCTAAAACCCCAACTCATCCAAATAATCCCAAATTAACACCACACAATCCCCAGACCTTCCTCACCCCTAATCCCGAACTAGATTACCTTGAATCCTCTTGTATCTTCTCGAATTTTAGATCTTAGGTCAAGCAGAACCCTAGAAATCGAGTGCCTTGATTTGTTTTTTTAATTGCTTGTGTCTGGAGGCCAAGTCAAATCTAACAATAATGTGTTCGCGTGTTTTTGAATTAAAGAACATGTGTATACATTATTCCGGGGATCGAGTTGGAGTTCATGGGTTTTGGCTGATATAAGAAAGTTTCTGATTTCATTTTTTTTATCTTATAATTAGTTAAAACTGTTGCTTAATCAATTCATGTATGTTTCTGTAGGTTTAGTTAATTTAGACATGATATTCATATTAGGTTAGTTTTAATTCATAAATTGGTTCTCGATAGATATCTGTTCGTGGTCGATCCTGTTTTGTTAATTATTGGTTTGGTTTCCCGATTTTGTTTTAGTTCGGGGTCAACTCTGTTTCATTGATTCTGATTATTAATGCAAGTGTTAGTTATTTTTAGTGTAATTAGTATATTGTGATCTAGGATTAATATTAAGTCTCAATTGAATTTAGTTTTAGAATTTTGGTTATAGCTGACAATGTTCTTAGTTAGTTTAATAGAGGACTGAGGTTAATTGAGTAGATTTCAGACTATTATAAGGGTAGTTTAGGGACATAAAAGGGTAGTTTCTTTAGGAATAGTAATTTCAAAACAAAAGAAAGGGTAGTATAGGTATTATATAACTAAAAAAACACCCAAGATCCTTCTAGAAAGGGTGTAGGTGTAAGTTTTAGCATTTTAGTTGCAGTAACTTGGATAACAAGTCACAACTTTAGGGTTAATATGTAATTTCTCGAAATTAAAAGGGAAGGAAAATGAATAAAAGGGTCCAGAACTTTCTGCCCCATTCTTGGCCTATAAAAGGCATACCTAATGCCTTGAATAAGAAGTTTTGGAAGCTCTGAAAAATCCAGAAACCTTCCAGCCTTTTATTTTCATTCTAAAATCCGTCTTCTAAGTATGAAATTTCAAAGTTGAAGTTCCTAATTAAATAGTTTCAGATCTGAAGTTTTATAGTGATAGAAATCCTCATTTAGATCTAACTTTGGTGCTGTGTTTGGTCTGCCACATGAATTTGGTTTGGTTTTACAATAATTCCGGTCATTGAGTTACTACTGGGTGGGAATCGACTGTGTTTGGTTGTTGTTTGAAATTCGAATCACTGTTGCTTGCACTGCTGTTGCTAACTTCTCCTCTTCCTGCTGTTTTCTGAGTACCAGGTACACGCTTGAATCTCATTGGCATGTAGATATTCAGCTGAAAGATTGAAATAAATGGAAACACAATTTTTTCAAGTTCTCAGTTGATTCAATGTGATTATAGTAGTTAACTGTAATAATGTAGACCGTAAGGGACTATTTAGATTACCATAGGGCTGTTTATCACAACTAGATAGTGCAATTGCCTGCATTTAGTTCAAAATGATAGTTTAAATGCTTCTTCTCAATGTTTAATTTTTGTAGTTGAAATTGGCTTTACTAGATTGTGATTGAGCTACTTTAATTTCTTTAGTTGCCTTTAACAGAAATGTTTGTGATTTCAATTTGGTGTAGCAAAGTAGTGTAGTTCAGAATAGAACTTTGGAATCTGGTAATAGGTATCTTGGTAATAATTTGGTAATTGAGTTTGAATAACAGTGTGTTCTAATGCACAAATCCATTTGTAATTAATTGGTTGTCATAGCATATTCATTTTGAGTCATTTAGCAGATGTAGGTGTCTATTGTTGAAGCCAAATCATATCTCACAAATTTTCATCTCTTTCGATTTGAGATTTAAGTTTGAAAACGGTCAATTGTTCCATATCTCACAAGATCTTAAAAATGAATATTAAAGCCTATGAACATTGGGTAAACTGCGAGGTTCTAGTAATAGTACTATACGCCTGGGTTTTCATCTCTTCCACCAAACGGCCCATGTCTGGGTATTGTGTATCTGTGGCAGAATTAAACTAGTAAAGGGCCAATTTGAGGCCCAAAACATTGGAAATTCATGAAGATTGATTTTGTTTAAATTCAATACTCTTTTCAGCTATCTCAATAATGATACATTGATATATCAATTAATTGGGCCTTTTTCTTTATTATTAGAGACAGTATTAAATATAAAATCATAGTCACCTTAAGTTGACCTTCAAATAATAAAAATGGGACGAGCCCCGTCAAATAAAAATACAAAATGCTGGGGCCCTTAATAATTGGTTATTAAAATTATTTAGAATTCGGGAGAGCCATTTAGTGAATTTCATGGTCTTCCCCAAATACAATAAACGCGTAATTGATTTAGGCGCGTATGTTAATAATATTACCTTCCTAGATATGGGTGCGTATTTATGTGACCCAAATCCAAGTCTCAACGAAGTCGAAATATGTCAAAAGCCACATGTGCACTGGTGCGACGTGGTTCGAAGCACATTTTTACGACGTTGCAATTCTTATAAAAAATAAATATATAAAAAGCGTATTATTAATAAAAGGCACATAAGGTAGAACATGTTTTGAAACCAGATAAAATCAAATACAACAGTTGAGCGACCGTGCTAAAACCATAGAATCCGGGAATGCCTAACACCTTCTCTTGGGTTAACAGAATTCCTAACTGTTAACAGAGTCATAATTTTCTTCGATTTGGGATTAAATTAAACCGGTGACTTGGGACACCAAAAACTAATCCTATCCCAAGTGGCGACTCTAAAATAAATAAATAATCCCATTTCGAATAATGTCACTTTAATTGAAAAAACTCCCTTATATATATTTATCCTTCAAGATAGGTAATGTAAAAAGGGAGGTGTGACAGATGCATTGTCAAAAGGTATTCGTTTATTACTTGGCAAAAGTATACATTTTATTGCCATCGGGGGCCCGGCTATACGGATACGGTTCATTCGACCGTTTGGCCTGGTACATCATTTTCCTATTGGGACCCCATTTGGTATTTCTTGGGTCTTTCTAGTAGATGGCATTCATGGGGGGGGGGGGAATACTTTTCAATGTTCGAGGTTGATTGCAAAGGAAGCCTGGAATACTTGTCGAGTCTTCCTTAGGTAGCATGTGGATGTCGCCTCATTAAAAACCTTGCCAGCAAAACCCTTTTCCAGGATAAAAAACTTCGCCGAAGGAAAAGAGTGAAATAGATGCTTTAAAACCTTATGGTCTTCGGGCTGAGTTAGTGCTTTGACTGCTTCGATCGGGCACCTGTACAAGGGTTAGTGTGAAATGTAAAATGATAAGGGAGATGGTTATTCCTTTGCATGAGATGTGCCGGCGATGTTTCGAGGTCTGATATGTCCCTATCGATTGTAATGAGGACGCAGTACGGTCCTCTTCTATTTTTAATCGGGCTTAAATGAAGATGTAGTTTGATTAACCTTTAGCTCTTTTGTGTGTGTAGATATTGGTGCCGGTGACACTTCGTGCACGGTGAACATTTCCCTTGCCGCATTCTGCTCCACTTAAACGATTTCAATCCCATCCTTTGTCAGGAATTTCATCATTTGGTGGAGAGTGGATGGTATTGCTCTCATGTACTGTATCCACGACTGTTCGAACAAAGTGTTGTATTTCATTTCATCGAAGGAGACTTGAAATTGACATTTAGGGTTGTGCCGACAATGTTGACTAGGAGGATGATTTCTCCTTTTGTTGTTTCACTTGCCATGTTGAATCCGTTGAGGACTCGTGTGGCGGGCACAATTTAATCAAGCAACTAGAGCTGCTCTATTACCCTGGACACGATAATTAGTCGAGCTACCTAGGTCCACGATTACATGTTTTATTTGAAATGTATTCACGAGGAAAGAGATTACCAGTGTATCATTTTGAGGTTGAGACAAGGTCTCGGTATCCTCTTCGCTGAATTGATAAAGTCCAAATCCACTACTAAAAAGTAAATGGGCACGGTCGCATGCAATATAATTTACCCAACTATGAGTCATGGTCAAATCCCATAGAGAACAATGTGTAGGCGATTAGGAACGTAAGAAAATTATCACTTATCGCGCAATGCCAAACAATAAGAATTTGGTTTTGATAATTTTTGTATCTAAATGCGGAAATGTAAACTAACCTAAAAAGCTAGTAAAATTATCAATGGCTACAAGTATGAATGCATTAGGAATTACACTAAAGTAACGATCCAATATATTTCATGATTTTACAAATATGCGTGAGTTTATGTTAATTAGCCACGGATAATAATTCTTTATTAGCTTCTTCCAAAGACTAACAAGACTTCATAATTGAATTATCCCTAAAATAATTAAGAGTTTAAGCACACCCGGAATGGCTACAAGTAGTTCAATCCTATCCCTAGGTAGAATCTATAAAATGAGGGTGAATGCCCCAAGTTCTTATTAATTAATCTTTCCCAACCCCAACATATCTTTTCCAAAATTAATTCAGAGTTAACGGGCGAGTCATAGGGTTAGCTAATCCCTTTGGAAACATTAAACAACAAGAAAAATTAAAGTAACAACAACTCTTTTCATAAATACATAAAAATCATTCAATACATAAGCACAACAAGGTATTCAATCCACACTTTAAATATGAATATTTCCATAAACAAGATACAAGTGTTGAATAAAATACTACACACTTAGATACACAATTCAAATCAAGGAAATGAACAAAACAACACAAACGGGTAAGAAATTCTCAACCAAAAGCTTCAATCTTCAATACCAAAGTGTGTGTGCAAAGCCCTAGCTTCCAAAACTTGTTCTCTCTAGCCCTAAGAACTGAAAATAAGTAAAAAAGATCTGCCAAAGATAAGCTTGGCCGTGTCTAAAAATGGTTTGAGGATAAAAAATGTGAAATTCCAAAATTGCCCAAGCCTGAAGCTCGATCTTCGCAATTGCGAACAAAGATTCACAATTCCCAACTATTCCTGTGCTTCTTCATTTAGCATTTGCGATGATAGCTTCGCATTAGGTTGACCTTTTCAGTTGACTTCGGATTTGCGAAGTACACTTCGCATTTGCGGAGACTGACTACTCCAGTTGACTTCGCATTTGTGAAGTACTCTTCGCAATTGCGAAGACTGACTTTTCCAGTTGACTTCGCATTTGCGAAGACCGACTTTTCTAGTTGACTTCGCATTTCCCAAGCTTCTATCGCAAATGCGACCACTGAGTGCATTGCTCAGATTTTTTTCCTCTTTTTAGCGTCTTTTTGACTTGTTTTCACTTGGTTCCTTCAACATTAACTGAAAATTACATTCACCCTATAAAATAGAGGTAAATGACATTTAATACATGATTTTATCACTCAAACATAGCAAAAGTATAGATTTAAAGACAAGATAAGTTAGTAAAATACCAACTTATCACACCCCCAAACTTAAACTATTGCTTTTCCTCGAGCAATGAAAGCGACAAAATCTCTTCCCAAGTATTTAACTCAACATTATCTGCTTATCATGCCAAGTCAAAAAGGTCTACTTTAAGCACAAATGCATGACTTTGATTGGCACCAAAAATTACTCCAAAGCATATGAATTATCAAGCACTTCTCATGAACTTCATTATACTTCAAGTGCTCAAACACTAATGCAAATCAAAGTAGAAACCAATTCATGACACTCAAGCTTCAAAATTTGCCACTCTATCACAAGCAACTTTCTTTGGTCATTCCTTCCAATTGAATATGGGATTAAATTCACAACTTAAATTTCATGTACCCTCACATCTAAGAGAGGATCCCACACTCATAAATCATAATTCAAAACCACAATGGGATATCTAATGGAAAGAATTAACTCTCTCTCAAAAAGATGTTCAAATGCATACAAGTAGTACCATAGGCTTGCCCTTCATGTATTCCTCCACTAATATAGACAACTTGGTTCAAAATGAATTAGGACTTAAAGGGTTGTAGTTTAGGCATTTGGTTAAGGTAGGGCACAATTTTTTTTATTGGTTAAAGTGACTCAAAACCTCTCCAAGAACTTCAAAATTTACAGTTAAAGTCCACTTCCTTCAAAAACATTTTCCATCCTTTTTCACTTTTCATTCCACACCTAGTCTTCCCTTTATTCATGACTTTTTATCATTTTATTCTATATACTTTTTTTTCCGTTTTCTTTCCTTTTCAAAGTCAAGGAAGATTTCATATATTTTTTTCTCTACCTTCCACCTTTTCAAACAACTTGCATATCACAATTTTTCTAACTTTCACCCCCAAAACATAGGCTTTTAGCCTATGTTTACACTTTCAAAGTACTTAGGGAGGTTGGGTGCCAAAAACTAGATCAATTAAGAACAAAGGATTTAAGCTTGTAATATGGTTGCCAAAGAATAAGGTTAAAGGCTCAAAATGGGTTTACTAGGGAACATATTCAAGGGTAGGAATTTTTAAGGCATGCTAGCGGTCCAAGGAAGGCCTAATATCATTTTTCAAACCAAGTTAGTCTATGATTTCGCCTTGAAGCACATTCCGGATAAGTTCTAGACTACAAGTAACGCAAAAGAACCACAAAAATCTCACCACCCATGGCACATGAACACTCAAGTGGAATACAAATTCAAAATCCAATTGAAACCAATGATTCAAAGAGGTTGTATATAGCATAGGAAGCTATTTAGTGAATCAAAGAGCCAAAATTTGAGTCTAAACGTCATGACATTTTTAATTTAATTATTTTTCTTTTTCAACAATCAAAAATTCATATGCCAAGTTTAAAATCATGTTGGTACCAAGCAAGCCACATCTTGGTCAACGGGCACAAACCCCAACTCAAACCATTTATTTTTCATAAATTAATACAATTTTATATACTTACAAGACTAATTCCATTAATAAACTTTTCTGTCTATCCATTATCTAGAAAAGTTAATAAAAATTATCTACAATTACCCAGTTCAAGAAGAAAATTGGCATCCTTGGAAAAAGAACAGTGGTATAAAGAAAACCAATGATATCGCTACTAACATAAAACATACTATGTATATAAAAAAATGAAGAAGCTAATAAAAATGATATTTAAGAAGCGAATAAGCATATTGATATAACACATCACATGAAAATACAATAACAACAAAATAAAAACAAATACAGTACCACTCTGCCGTATATCCACAATTATATTAAAACAACAGTTATACACGAAGCCACCCCGAACTAAAGATGTTTCAATGTCCTCAATGCAACAAAACATAATAGAGTAAAAAATGGTGGAAAGTGCTCCCTGAATACTGCATCAACTGCTCTCCTCGCTGTCTGAGTCAGAATCATCGTCCTCTCCTTCTTCCTCGGGCCAAGCAACAGGAACATCATCATCATCCACAGCCCAGGTCGATGGTATCCGGTCCTGAGGCTTTAGGACCTTCCACAGCCCCTTCACACCCTTCCACATGCGAGTAAATAATTTGTCTCTTTTCTTCTCCCTTTTTACCAGCTGGGTGTGTGCCTTTTCTATGCTGCTATCGGAACTGCTCAAATCACCATGCTTCTTGGCCAGCTCAGTGTACGCTTTCTCCAGTGCCTTGAGGTGATCCCCCTGCTTCCTTTGATCTTTAATGTATTTCTGGAACTCTTTCTTTGCAATATAAGTAGGTCCCTCAGATGTTTCCCCATGTCCCTGGGAAAGGCCAACTACTAACTCGCGAATCACTCGCATCTCGTCACTAAGCATAGAAAATGGTCCTCCTGCAGAGCATGATGGCTGACTACTCGGATCTACCTGAGAAGAATAACCCAGCTTTCTCTTTTTTGCTCTTCACTGCGCCGCCCTCTCCTCTCTTCTTCAACGGATACAGCGGCTTTCTCGGATCTATCCAATTATCCCCTGGAGCCTCTTCCACCCCAGCAAGCTGGCACAGCTTAGTGATAAGTGATGGGAATATCAATGAAGGATTGTTCTGCATCCGATACACCCTCAGTTCATCGATGAATAGCTCACCAACATTCAGTTGAATACCATCAAGGATGCAGGCTATCATTTAGCCCTTGTGACCGGGACGTTTCATATGTTTGAAACAGGGGACATACGGCTGCATATGATGGCCAGCCGTATATTCACTTCGGCAGTGAATTCTTTTGATGTGATCCCCTTCTTCTCATCTGCCCATGGGACATCTGCAACCGGGCATAATTTGGACACCAACCACTCCGCTGACGCACAGTCTTTTTGATTGAATGGGGTCATGTCATGGTTTGGCAAATGATAGAAGCTATTTACAGTTTCAGCCCCAGAGTGCACCATTTTCCCCCAAATTCTCATCTGGGGCTTTTTTAGCCGGATAGCTGGGAGGTTAGCTTAGAAGTCTCTAACCCATTGCTCATTTGCTTGGCAAGGTTGAGGAGCAAAACAATTCCATCCCATATCCATTAGACTTTGATATAACTCGGAAAGATGTTCCTGGACATCGTCCATCACTATACCACTTTCTGGGAGCACCTTTTTCGAGATCAGGTTTTCAAAGTACCGTTCTTGACACACCAATGACAAGAACTAGTTTTGGTCAAAGTTCTGTTCAGCTTCCACGGAGTTGTCACTTGACGATCCTTCAGATTTCGAGCCCATTTTCCAATTTAAGTACCTATCAACAAGTGATAAGAGTGAAAACATGGTATGGGTATGAAGAATAGTGCAAAATGACACAAATATGCCAAAAGAATGATCAGAGTGTCAAAACTCAGACTTAGAAAAAATTCCAGGATTTTCAGATCTAAACTATCTAATATCGCAATTGGGATATCAGTAGGCTTGGGAAATGCAAAAAATACCTCGCAATTGCAAAGACGACTGAAGGCTGCTAAGTTCTCATTTGCGATAAAATCTTCACAATTGCAAAGGTAGCTGGGAGTTGAGTTTTTCACAATTGCGATCACCTTTTCGCAAATGCGAAAAGGCCTACGCAATTTGCGATGCCATTGTCCCCAGCCTCACCTCTTTCAGAGAACATATTTTAAGCCCTAAAATTTATCAACTTTAATGAACCCAATCATTATTAAAGCATAAATCATGCATTAAACTTCATAGACAACCATGAATTAGAAAATGTTGATGGTTTCGCCAAGAATTTCATTCGGGCCTTTTATCGAACACATAAAAAGCGTAAACACTTCACTTCTATATGACAAGTGTTGGGTACTCAGACTTCCCTTTTTACAATGAACACCATCACACACTCTCAACCAACCTCACCCAGAAATCAATGTAACTTTTGAAAACAATTTTGATCAATTTCGGGCAAAGAATGATGCCTATTTGGACTATAGGGTTGCAGAGAATCGAGAAGAATAAAGGAGAAGATGAAGATGAAGAAGAAGAAGAGAGAGTGATTAAAATTTGATACATGGATCCTTGCAATTAGGAGTGAGAGTTGAAGGAGTTTACAATAAGGAGAGTGGGGGAGCCAAGAGTTTCAGAGCCTAAGTCGTTTTTGTTCAAAATGAGAAACAATCTGATTTTAACTCGCAAAAGTCGCAATTGCGACAGACCCTTCGCAATTGCGAAGGTCATTCAATCCTGCTGTTTTCTCAGATGCAAAAACAAATTGGGGAATTTCGACTGGGGAACTTTATAAATGCAAAAATATTTTCGCAAATGCGAAAATTGCCCTGCAACTTTCTACAGCTACTGGTTTTGGCTCTCGGGGTCACTCCGCCATGCTCAAATCAACTCCAAAAAATTTAAAAATTGGTAGATTAGCTACAAATAATATATCAAGATATTATAAAAAATAAAATTTAAAAAATGTCTAAAATTTTTGAAAAACGATGGGTCGCCTCCCACCAAGCGCCGCATTTAACGTCGTGGCACGACGCAAAACAACATTACCACTTTTCTCGCCACTTGGATGATATGAACTGGGCACCTAGCTTGGAATCAAGCTTGTGACCATGAGTGATGGGGGTGGTAAGTTGATGATCAAGCCAAGCCTTAAATTCTTCATTTTGCATTTCTTGGCTCTCATGTGAGGAATGTCATTTTGTTTTCTTGTTTCCTCAAACTGTAAAATGTATGGTTTGTGTCTTTTCTACTCGCAATCCCTCATTGGCTCGTGTAGTTCAATTTCCATATCACCACATAATTCCAACGTTGAAAAATACTTGGAATGTGAATTTAATCCTTCACTTTGCATTTTTTCTATTTTGACATCCTCTTTTTCCCTTGAACTAGAGTCAATTTCAATCAATATTTATTTACACCGGATGACTCTAATTCCATCTTTTTCTTGGCATCATTAATACTCATGAAGTGGGTTGGTGGATGTTCAATTCTTGAATCCTCAAAGTAAAGCTCACTTTCTTCCGCGGAATTGGATTCTTCTTGGCTTTCTTCGACACTCTCAAGTTGATGGGCATAGTGAGCCTCAACCAATATTTGCATTTGATCCTCCAAAGTGCGGATATTCTCATCATTGTAATTCAAGCCTTGTTTCAAATCCTCGAGGGCAAAGTTATGTCTCTCCTCATTTTCAAGAATGGTCTCCAACATGAGCATCATTTTCTCATTGTGAGCATTTGAGAGTTCTTCTTGATTTTGACCAAGTGCCAAGGAAGTATTTTCCACTTCAATCTCCAAGGAAGGTTCTTGGCTATCATTCACTTCTGAGGCTTTTTGAACCTCTAAAGCTTCAAGCATTTCTCCCACTTGTGAGTGAAACCTCCCAAGTGCCAAGTCATTTTGGAGACTATTCTCCAAAAGCTTCTCCAAGGCACTTTGTTCTTTGTTTCCTCCTTCAAGTAGGCACTCCAACATAAGCTTGAACTCTCCACTTTAGCCATGCTCAACTTCTTCCACTTCCATAGCCCTATGATTCTCATCACAAAAAATAGAATCATCATAGCATGGGCTTGGGGAAGGGAATAACAAATAATCACAATTATCCCAGTGACCATTTTGGCAACCACACTTATCACAAATACTCCACTCATGGGTTTGAGATTGTGCGCACAATTCACCCCCGGGAGAACTTCAACAATTTTGCCACGAGTGTGGTCCTCCACAATAAGGACAAGGGTCATCAAAGTATGAACAACTACCGTCCGACCAATTGTCGTTGTACGATGCCATTTTTCAAAAATAATAAAATAAGCAAGAAATAAACAAGAAAAATAGACCAAGGTAAGAAAAATAATTACACAAATATTCACAAGTTTGGACCAAAGCACTTTTGCTTATTTCTCAAACAACCTAAATTATACCAAGTTGTTCCCCGGCAATGGTGCCAATCTTGATAACGTCCAAATCCACTACTAAGAAGTAAATGGACATGGTCGCATGCAATATAATTTACCCAACTATGAGTCGGGGTCGAATCTCATGGAGAATAATGTGTAGGCGATTAGGAATGTAAGAAAATTAACGTTTATTGCGCAATGTCAAAGAATAAGAACTTGGTTTTGAAAATTTTTATATCTAAATGCGGAAATGTAATCTAACCTAAAAAGCAAGTAAAATGATCAATGGCTACAAGTATGAATGCATCAGGAATTACACTCAAGTAACGATCCAATGTATTTCATGATTTTACAAATGTGCGTGAGTTTATGTTAATTAGCCACGAATAATAATTCTTAATTAGCTTCTTCCGAAGACTAACAAGACTTCCTAATTGAATTATCCTGTCATACCCCGAATTCGAGGGACATGACCGGCGCTCGACCGGGTAGCCCCAGTCAAGGGGACCTGGGTGCCTCTGCTACCCCACATTTTACCCTGCATTTTTCATTACTTATTAGCCAAGAGAAATAACCATTTACAATCCAAACACCTTTTTATTACAAAACATACATATGGTATATGATTCTAAGTGTGGTTTACACTTTACATAGCCCAACGTGCAAGATACATATTACCTAAGTTCATGAACCATATTTCCTATCTATGGAGCCTCTAAACATGAAAAAGGGATGATATCGTACTTTTCTGTAATAAGGCTCCGACTATACCTTATACAAATATCAGAATAACCTCCCAAAACAGAAGCGCCATGAGACACGTAGGGCCCCGAAAGGAAAAGGGCTCACCAATTCAGCTGACGGGAAGTGATGAAGAGCTACGGTCGATGGACTGAGTACCTGCTATGGATCCACCTACAATCATAGCACGAATGTAGTGCCCCCGACAAAAGGGACGTTAGTACACTTAAATTGTACTGGTATGTATGAACAAACTTGCTCCATGTAAACTCAAGCCATATACAAGTAGGTAACAGTAATAGAAACAACAATCAAATGCACAAGAAAAGGAACAATCAAGCCAAACAAGTTTTCAATCTCTCATGTTTCCCACTTCCACAATTCCACGTCAATGATTCCACAATTTCCTCTAATGCTTATTTCAATAGTGATTTCGATCACTTTCCACCCTTATTACCTCAGCCACCCTTATCACCACAACCTGCACCTTATAACTTCGTGTTGCGGCACGCAACCCGATCCCACTATACAGTTGCAATTCACCAACAACACAACAACAATCAACAATTCACAAAGATCAACAACAACACTTCTTAAGAAATAACAACAATAATTTACAAGTATTTCCATAATCATGAATACTATTTTCCATCATATCCAACAACTCACATTTGTTTTACATCAAAACGACAATTGCCCACAATAATCCATAGATGTGGTTATCATAGTTATTACAGTTGCATCATTTACGATTTTCTTTCGTCATTTGTTCCTCAATTCTTACCACAAGAACAATCACAATAATTTCATGAATAAGCCACGCAGATATCACATACCAAACATTCGTACACCAAACAAGTCGATTCTACAAAAGATCAAGGTTAGCCATACGTACCTGGAGCCGAATTTCCTTTTTAACTTCTAGTTTCAGTTCACCAAATAGTCTAGCAACGTCAATCTAGTGCACAAGTTAAGACATATGACTTAGAATTGGGGTTCACAATTTCTACTCAAACTTATTTAGGTTATCAACTCTTATCTTGCAAACCTCTAACTCAGCCCAATTTCCCCTTGCTAGGTTTTAAAAGGCATGCATGTGTGGTTTCAACGGTTATTTTCAAGAATCAAGGTGCGAGACCCCCCTCCCTTAGTTTAAATAGAAAAAAAATCAAGGAAAAGAGGGTTAGGGATTTTAACTGCAAAAATTGGGGATGAAGACAATCAATTAGATTTTTCCCGGCCCAGGTAGTTTGAAGAATCAAATTAATGAAGCTTCCTTTCTCCCTCAAGAACC
Organism: Nicotiana glauca; assembly: GCA_026770625.1. Classification (NCBI taxonomy): domain Eukaryota; kingdom Viridiplantae; phylum Streptophyta; class Magnoliopsida; order Solanales; family Solanaceae; genus Nicotiana; species Nicotiana glauca. The sequence goes on along the minus strand of MU752729.1, from coordinate 110,855 downwards.
CTCCCTTCCCACTCTCTTATTTTTCTCAGAAGATTGTTAAAATGAGGGGTTGGGGCCTTTTTATTAAAAAGGGATTGGGTCTAAAATTTTAGAAAAATAGAAGCCCGAGCAGGATCTGCGGTCGCACTATGCAATCGCGGAGTTTAAATGCGATCCGCATATTGGACCACAAAAGTGTCCCAAACACTGAACGTCTCTGCCTGGGTATACGATGGGAATGGGGTCCGCATTCCTATTCTGCGGTCGCATAATGCACTGCAGAACCGACCTTAACAAATCCTTTAGGGACTTATGCGACGACTAGGCGGTCCGCATATTGATTATTCGATCGCATACTGGACCACACTTCTAACATCAATTTCGACCAACTCACTGATTAACTCCGCGACATAAATGCGGTCCGCATACCTGATCTGCCACCGCATTCTGGACCGTATAATGGTAATTTTTTGGAAAATTTTGATTCTTGATTTTTAAGTGCAAAATCAGTAAAAAGGGTCTGAACACATATACGGAACTCGACACCACAGAGTACTAAGCTCTAAGCACAATTTTTTTCACGGGGCCTTACATATCCCAAAAACTATTAAGAGTTTAAGCACACCCAGAATGGCTACAAGTAGTTCAATCATATTCCGGAATGACCTCATGTTCTTGTTAATTAATCTTTCCCAACCCCAAATTATCTTTTCCAAAATTAACTCGGAGTTAATGGCGAGTCCTAGGTTTAGCTAATCCCTTTGGAACATTAAAGAACAAGAATAATTAAAGTAACAACAACTCACTTCATAAATACATAAAAATCATTCGATACATAAGCACAACCAGGTATTTAATCCACACTTTAAATATGAATATTTTCATAAACAAGATTGAAGTGTTGAATAAAATACTACACACTTAGATATACAATACAAAGCAAGGAAATGAAGAAAACAACTCAAATGGGTAAGAAATTCTCAACCAAAAGCTTCAATCTTCAATACCAAAGTGCGTGTGCAAAGCCCTAGCTTCCAAAATCGGTTCTCTCTAGCCCTAAGAACTGAAAATAAGCAAAAAAAAATCTACCAAAGATATGCTTGGTGGTGTATAAAAACGGTTTGGGGATAAAAATTGTGAAATTCCAAAATTGCCCAGGCCTGAAGCTCCATCTTCGTAGTTGAGAACAAAGGTTCGCAATTCCCAACTATTCCTGTGCTGCTTCATTTTGCATTTGTGATGATAGCTTCGCATTTGCGAAGGATGACCTTTTTAGTTGACTTCCCATTTTCGAAGTACTCTTCGCATTTGGAAAGATTGACTACTACAGTTGACTTCGTATTTGCGAAGTACTCTTCGCAATTGCGAAGAATGACTTTTCCAGTTGACTTCGCATATGTGAAGTGTTCTTCACATTTGCGAAGACTGACTTTTCCAGTTGACTTCATATTTCCCAAGCTTCTGTCGTAAATGTGACCACTGAGTGCATTGCCGAGATTTTTTCCATCTTTTTAGCTTCTTTTTGACATGTTTTTACTATATACAATACAAAGCAAGGAAATGAAGAAAACAACATAAATGGGTAAGAAATTCTCAACCAAAAGCTTCAATCTTCAATACCAAAGTGTGTGGGCAAAGCCCTAGCTTCCAAAACTTGTTCTCTCTACTCCTAAGAACTGAAAATAAGCCAAAAAAATCTGCCAAAGATCTGCTTGGTGGTGTATAAAAATGGTTTGGGGATCAAAAATGTGAAATTCCAAAATTGCTCAGGCCTGAAGCTCGATCTTCGCAATTGTGATCAAAGGTTTGCAATTCCCAACTATTCATGTACTGCTTCATTTCGCATTTGCGAAGGTTGACCTTGTCAGTTGACTTCGCATTTGTGAAGTGCTCTACGCATTTGCGAAGAATGACTACTCTAGTTGACTTCGCATTTGCGAAGTACTCTTCGCAATTGCAAAAACTCATTTTCCAGTTGACATCGCATTTGTGAAGTGTTCTTCGCATTTGCAAATACTAACTTTTCCAATTAACCTCGCATTTCCCATGATTCTGTCGCGAATGCGACCACTGAGTGCATTGCCCAGATTTTTTCCCGGTCTTTAGCTTCTTCTTGACTTGTTTTCACTTGGTTCCTTCAACATTACTTCAAAATCACATTCACCCTGTAAAATAGAAGTAAATGACATTAAATACATCATTTTATAACTCAAACATAGCAAAACTATAGTTTTAAAGACAATATAAGTTTGTAAAATACCAACTTATCATGAATGTGAGGGCATCTTCAGGTATGTATCCCCGGGTTGACTTTTCTTTGGTGATGGATATTTTTTTCCTTCTCATCACGGGTTCCTGGTGTCACGCCCCAAAATCCGAGGAGCGCGACCAGCGCTCAACCAAGTAAACCCGACTGAGCAAGCCTGACAGGTTTCATGCATACTGCCCAACCCAACTCATAATTAAATAAGGGATAGACTCCATGAATCGAATTCTATCAACATATAATTAACGATTTCCATTTCAGTTTCATTAGCAACATCGGTTCGCCACTTTAATTGTATTACAAGTTATATACATCATTGCAAAACATCAATAATTATATTTTTGATTTCCAATACCTGCACTACCCACAACCTGTCTACGGAGCCTCTAAATATAACCGAAGAATAATACAGAAATGCTGGCAACAAGGATCTGGCTATACCTTACACAAATACAAAAAAATAAGGCTCCGGGAACAATAGTGGCATGAGCCACGCAGGGCCCCGAGGGTAAAGGGGCTCACCCATACAGCTGACGGAAAGTAGAGGAGGTGGTACTACCGGTGGACTGGAGTGCCTGCTATGGATCCACCTACAATCATCACACGAATGTAGCGCCCCCGGCAAAGGGGACGTCAGTACGTTTGAATTGTACTGGTATGTATAACTCAAACACCATTTTACTAGAAAGAACTATCAAATAGATACAAGCAAATAATATGGGCAAATCAAAGAAGCAATTGACATAATCTTTCATACAATTTCCCCAACATAGAATAGGGCATTCCTTCACATGTTCACCATAGTTCCCATTACCCCCGCCATCTCGAGCGGAGTCCGGTCACAACCCGACCGGCTAGGTCACCTCATTGGAGGCATTACTTTCAATCGATATTTCATTTAACTTATCCGTAATTCAATATCAACACATTACTACCATGTGTACGGCATGGTGTCCGATCACGACCCGATCGGCTAGGTCACCTCATTAGAGGCATTACTCCATTTTCATTAGTCAACACATCAGATCTTTATCCCACACATATCATAACAATTCCTGGGGCACTCATGGCCACCATCATCACATCGTTTCCCCTTTTCAATATTCATTTTACAAGTTGTGATCATAGACACATATATCAAGGATAATTCGAGTTGCAATCACAGGTAAGTGAGCACATAGCTAGCACGAATAACTCTTTGTTTCAATGTTGGCTTATAGCCCAAATAATTTAACACATAACTGTACTTTTCATCATTTTCTAATTGTTAAGATTGGTACATTATTCACATTGAGGCACATCCTTCACGAATATGTATATATACATGCAAATCAATTAATGCGTAATAACAATCAATACACTAGCCAATTCAACTCTTATCATACTTTTGTAAATGACGACGGAGCTCAATTTCTAATAAAAAGAGGGTTCTAGCCATACATACCTCAATATTGCTTTCCTTAATCTTTACAAAATTCCGGAACACTTTACCACTTCGATCTATTTTGTAAGAATTACTAATTGAACTGAGAATTAGAGATGAAACTGAAGTTCTAGCTTGGTTCGAGCATATCATCAAACACTAAAGGTGCATTGTGATCTTATCCCCTTTTTGTGAGGAATTTCTATCATTTTATACCCCCAATTGCCTTATTTTTAGTTTTCTACCTTCCAATATCCTATGGTTTGACATGCATATAGAGAATATCATTCTTATACTCTTGAATTACTTCTCTACTGGCCCCATGAATCTAAGTGTAGAAATAAGAGCTGAGATTATGAATCTTACCTCTTGGGAATGAAAATTTAGGTGTCTTCACTTGATTTTCTTCAATGATTTAGCCCAATCTTATGGAGTAATTTGATGGGAGACTTTCCCTCTCTAAGAATCCTCTTTCTCTCTCTAGATATGCTCAGAAGAATGCTTAAAATGAGCTATGATATCAAATATATCGATAGGGAGGTCGGGTTAAAAATTTGAAAATTGGAGCCCTGAGTCAAATATTCGATCGCATTTGCGATCGCAGAGTTAACATGCGGTCCGCATAATGGACCGCAAAATGCTCTCCAAAAACTAAACATTCTGGCTCAGTCTGCGGTAAGAATGTGGTCCGCATTCATGTTCTGCGGTCGCAAAGTGCTCCGCAGAACTGACCCTCGCAAAATTCAAAGGAAAATATGCGATGACTATGCAGTCCGCATTTTGATTATGTGACCGCATTTTGACCGCATAACTGATTTCAATTTTAACCAACATTCTGCCCCACTTTGCGGCAGATATGCTGTCCGCAATTCGATTATGCGACCTCATTTTGGACTGTATGACCCAGTAAAAATTTAGGCTCAAAACTTAGTAACTCGTGGTGTCGACTCTGCATATGTGTTAGGAATGTGTAGAATTCTTCGTACCCTTGGTAGTTGGGATGACCACTTACCACTTATAGAATTTGCTTATAATATTAGCTTTCATGCTAGCATTTAGATGGCCCCATTTGAGGCATTGTACGGAAGAAGGTGTAGGTCTCCAATTGGGTGGTTTGAAGTGGGTGAAGTAGAGTCGCTAGGGCTAGATCGTGCGTACCAGGCTATGGAGAATGTTAAAGTCATTTAGGAAAGGATGAAAATTGCTCAGAGTCGCCAGAAATCCTATGCGGACGTTCGCCGAAGAGATTTGGAATTTCAATTTGATGATTGGGTGTTCTTGAGGGTGTCTCATATGAAGGGAGTCATGCGATTCGGGAAGAAAGGGAAGTTGAGTCCCAGGTATATCGGTCCATATCGGATCGCTCAACGGATAGGGAAGGTGGCTTATAGGCTGGAATTGCCCCCTGAAATGTCATTAGTACACCCGGTGTTCCATGTTGAAGAAAGTGGTTGGAGATCCATCCACCATCGTGCCAGTCGATACTATCGAGGTTAATGAAGAGTTGTCGTATGAAAAAGTTCCAGTTGCCATTCTTGATAGCCAGGTTCGTAAGTTGAGAAATAAGGAAGTTGCCTCAGTCAAGGTGTTGTGGCGAAGTCAGCGAGTTGAGGAAGCTACGTGGGAAGCGGAGAAGGAAATGAAAGAGAAATATCCTTATCTGTTTGATCGAGTTTAGAAGAAATTAGGTGACCTTTCTATCTCTGAAACAACTATCATTGTGTCTGAATTGGTTTCTTCCTAATGCTATTGGAGTTCCTCTAGTTGTGCAAGATTTGAATGTGTTGTGATTACTTTAAGTCATGTGAACCTTCCTTTGATGAATAAAGGTTTTATAAAGACTCATGTGTTAAGTAAAACAACTAATGGTAGTGTAGATTGATAATGGTTTATTTATATGCATGTAGTATGTTGAAACGGTTAAATTATGTGGGACTCATTGAAGTGACTAGTCTACGGGCATAAATGTTAGGAATGTGTAGAGTGTGTGCAATTGTCGAGGTAATGAATTGTGTACAAGCTGTAGGGATAGTTGTAATAGTGTGATGGTGTTTGGAAATATGTTTCGGGGGCTCTCTAACAGGTGGATATGTCCATGTTACAAACGAAACTCTGGCAAAATTTTTCTAGAATATGGGAGTTCGTGAAAATTTTGAGAGTCTTCATATCATGTCTTTCAAAACCAACTGATTTTTCAAAATCCTCATTCAAGGGAGAATGATTTAAATAGGGGAGGATGTAAGGCCCCATAAAAATTTAGGCTCAAAACTTAGTAACTCGTGGTGTCGACTCCGCATATGTGTTAGGAATGTGTAGAATTCTTCGCGGTCCAGAATGCGGTCGCAGATCAGCTATGCGGACCGCATTCCTGCCGCAGAGTGAAGCAGAAGGATTGTCAAAATTGAAGTTAAAAATGCGGTCCACTATGCGATCGCATAATCAATATGCGGACCGCATAATCATCGCATAAATTCCTCAAGGATTTGTGGAGTTTAATTATGCGGTGCAAAATGCGACCGCATAACAGGAATGCGGACCGCATGCCTATCGTAGACCCTCAGGGTTTTTGGAGTCATTTCTGCTGTCCAATCTGCTGACCGCATTTTGATTTTGCGATCGCAGAATGTGACCGCAGATCTTGTCGGGCTCCTATTTTTTTTCCAAATTTTAAGACCGACCCCCTTTTTATAAAACACCCTAACCCCCTCATTTTAACAACATTACTGATCAAATTAAGAGAGAGGAAGAGAGGGTCTTGAGAGAGAAAATCATCTTCTCCAAATTCTTGTTCTTCAAAACTATCCGGGCTGGGAAAATTAAATCTTATCTTCATACCCCCTTCCCTACATGTAAAATCCCTAACTTTTCCCATTGAAATTCTGTTTTTAAACTAAGGGGAGGAAGGGGAGTCTCATGCATTTGTCCTTGAAAATAATGGTTGAAATGGTGCATGCATGTCTAGTAACAACCTAAAATCTAGTAAGAGGAATTGGGTAGGGTAAAGAAGTGTTCAATGATGGGTTGATAACCTAAGCAAGTTGAGTAACAATTGTGAACTTCTATTCTAAGATATGTGTATTAATTTGTGCACTATATTGATGTGCCAGATTATTTGGTGAATTGGAAGTAGAATTTAGAAAGGAATTCGGCTCCAGGTATGTATGGCTAACCTTGACTTTGTAAAATCGCCTTGTTGGTGTTCAAATGTTTTGCATGTGACATCTACGTGGGTAAATTGTGAAATTCGTGTGGTTTTCATGGTTGTGATTATGATATGTGGTATTAGCTGAGAAACAAATGACATAAGGAAATTGTAAGTGATACAACTGGAATAATGGTGACATTAACATCTATGGCTTATCGTGGGAAAGTATTGCTGTAACGTGAAACACTTCTGAATTGTGGAATATGACGGAAATAGTATTGATGGTTATGGAAACACTTGTAAATTATTGTTACTACTCCCTAAGAAGTGTGGTTGTGATCTTTGTGAATTGTTCATTGCTGTTGTTGTGATTGTTTGTGAATTGAAACTGTACGGTGGGATCGGGTTGCGTACCGCCACATGAAGTAATACGGTGCGGGTTGTGGTGATAAGTGTGGGCAAGGTAATAAGAGTGGCCGAGGTAATAAGGGTGGAAAGTGATCGAAATCACTATTGAAGGGGAAACGGGAGAGTTTGTAAAACTTGTTTGGCTTGATTGTTCTTACATTATGGATTTGGTTGTTGTTTCTGTTACTGTTACTTACTTGTCTACGGATTGAGTTTACATGGCGCAAAGTTTGTTCATACATACCAATACAATTCAAGTGTACTGACGTCCCTTTTGCCGGGGGCGCTACATTCGTGTTATGAATGTAGGTAGATCTGCAGCAGATACTCCAGCCCACCGATCGTAGCTCCCTCTTCGTCTTCCGTCAGTTGTTTTGGTGAGGCCCATTCCTCTTGGGGCCCTACGTCGCTCAGTCTGCTTGTTTCTGTAGTTTTATTTTGCTATTTTGTAAGGTATAGCCGGAGCCTTGTTACCGGCAAATACTGTATTATCCCGTTGTACTTTTAGAGGCTCCATAGACAGTGGATGTGGGTTAGAAGCTTATGTATATCCATGTTTCTTTTGTTGGGCAACGAATCAATAACTTCACTAACAATCATGTATGTATGTATATTTTGCAAAAGGTGTTTTAAATTAATTATATCGCTAGTTCTTGGAATAATGAACAGGGAAAAAAAGGGGTAGCTCGTGGGATTGGAAAGGTAGCCAGGTCCGTTTGACTGGGGCTATCCAGTCAGGCGCCGGTCATGTCCCTCGACTTGGGGCGTGATATGGACCGCATTTCTTGCATCTTTCTGGATTCAAATTTACCGACGTCCCTTTTTGCCAAGGGTGCAACATTCGTGTTATGATTTTAGGTGGATCCGCAACAGGTACTCCAGCCCTCAGATCATAGCTCCCCCTCCGTCTTCCATCAGCTTTTTGGTGAGCCCCACTCCTCTCCGGGCCCTATGTGGCACAGGAAGCTTGTGTCCGGAGTTTTATTTTGATTTTGTGTAAGGTATAGCCAGAGCTTTGTTACCAGCAAATACTGTATTATCCTGTTATACTTTTAGAGGCTCCGTAGACAGTAAATGTGGGTTGCGAACTTATGTAACTATGTATTTTGTATATTGGGCGATGAAAGTTGTAAACCTCATTAAGTGACTATGTGTGTTTTGTAAAAAAGGTGTTTTAATTATAAGTGACTATTTCCTTTGATTAATGGATAATGAAAATGCGAGGTACGCATGGGATAGGAAAGGCACCCAGGTCCGCTTGACTGGGGATACCCGGTGGAGCGCCGGTCATGTCCCATGAATTTGGGTGGTGAAAAACTTGGTATCAGAGCCTAAGGTTTAAAGGAGTCCTAGGATGTCTCGGTGTCGTGTCTAGTAGAGCCCTACTTATTGGTATGAAGTCGACCACATCTATAAGTGGGGGGCTGTATGTACATTTAGGAAATTTTCTCACTTATTTGTTATTCCGTATCATGCGATGGAGTGAAATGTGAAAGTATATATATCTAACTCGTTCTTTGTTCCGAACTTTTTCAGTAATAGCACCAAAGAAGAGAGCTAGACTCGGCCTTGGGGCTAATACTACCACGAGTGAGGCTATGAATTTTGTACCTGATGCTGTGGGTGAGAGTGACACCCCGGCCTTGAACTTACCTGGCCCGTTTGTCCCAGACCAGCATGTTCCTGTTCCTGCACCGACAGAGGGTGCCACCATCCCTCCCGCCGATATTCCAGATTCTGGCACCATCCCTGCTCCTGGTCCCAAGGCTTCTGATAGGGACCTTAGAGGAGCCATCCGCATGTTGACCCAGTTAGTGGCGGCTCAGGCCTAAAGATCCCAGGATGCCCCTGCATCCTCTAGCGGACAGGGAGGTTCAGCCAGTTCCAGATTTAACCAGTTTTTGCATGTAGCCCCTCCAGAATTCTCAGGCACATATCCAGAAGCCGATTTGTAGGAATTCCTTGATGAAATGTATAAGACCCTATGAGTGATCAAAGCTTCAGAGATAGAGGGAGTCGAGTTGGCATCATACAGGTTGAGGGGAGTAGCGTATTCATGGTTCGAGATGTGGGAGGACTCCCGCGGGGAGGTAGGACCTCCGGCCAGATGGGAGGAGTTTGTAGATGCGTTCATGGATCAGTTCTTGCCTGCTGAGACAATAGTAGCGCGTGCCACTGAGTTTGAGACCCTCAAGCAGGGCAGCATGAGTGTTTGGGAGTACCACATGGAATTCGTGAGGTTGTCCAAGTATGACCATCAATTAGTGTCGACCATGGCAGCTAGTGTTCGGCGATTCGTTCAGGGCCTTAGTCCCTTGGTGGTGAATGAGGCTGCTACGGCGGCCTTACACTCGGACATGAACTATGGAATGATTGTGGGATTCACTCACGCCACAGAGGCTAGGAAAATGAAGATTCAGGCGGAAAGGGAGAATAGCAGCATGGCCCGATCAGTGGGATGATAGTATTTCCTATGAAGAAGGCTAGGATTGTAAGTCCCCATAAAATCTTGTGCTCAAAACCTAGTAGCTCGTATTTCCAGGGTCCGAATATGTAAGCTCACCGCGGTTTCGACCCTTTTTACTGATTTTGCACTTAAAAATCAATAGAATCGATTTTCCAGAAAATTGACATTATGCAGTCCAGAATGTGGTCGCATATCAGCTATACGAACCGCATTTCTGCTGCAGAGTGATGCATAAGGATTGTCAAAATTAATGTTGAAAATACGGTCTATTATGCTATCACATGATCAATATGTGGACCGCATAATCGTCGCATAAATTCCTCAAGGATTTGTGAAGGTCAATTATGCGGTGTAAAGTGCGACCACATAATAGGAATGTGAACCACATTCCTGTCGCAGACCCAGGCAAACCTTCAGAGTTTTGGGTGTATTTCTGCGGTCCAATCAGTGAATCGCATTTCGATTCTGCTATCGCAGAATGCGACCGCAGATTTGCTCGAGCTTCTATTTTTCTAAATTTTAAAACCTGACCCCTTTTCAATAAAACACCTCAACCCCCCTCATTTTAACAATATTGCTGAACAAATTAATAGAGAGGAAGAGAGGGTCATTAGAGAGAAAGTCACCTTCTCTACAAATTTGATTCTTTAAAATCATCCGCGCAGCAAAATTTCAAGCTTATCTTTATACCCCCTCCCCCTTTCCCTTACAGGTAAAAATCCCTAGCTTCTCCCATTGAATTTCTAGTTTAAACTAAGAGGGGGAGTCTCATGCATTAGTCTTTGAAATAATGATTGAAATCATGCATGCATGTCTATTAAATACCTAAAATATAGTAAGAGGAATTGGGTAGGGGTAAAGGAATGTTCAAGGAGGGGTTGATAACCTAAATGAGTTTGAGTAGCAATTGTGGACTTCAATCTAAGTTATGTGTACTAATATGTGCATTGTATTGACGTTGCTAGATTTTTGGTGAATTGGAAATAGGAATTAGAAAGGAATTCAGCTTTAGGTATTTATGGCTAACTTTAACCTTTGTAAAATCGCCTTGCTTGGTGTTCAGTGCTTGGTATGTGATGTCTTCATGGATTGGTTGAGGAGTTAAACTCTTGTGAGAAGTATGTGTTTACTTGTGTGAACCATTTGCAAATTCATGTAAATTTTGGTGCCTTATGTGTTGTTGGTTAAGACATCCGATATGATTGCGCAAGTAAATGGCAATAAACTAAGTTGTGATTGCGAATATGTTATGTGGCAAGGACTGTGGAATAAATGATAAAGAGGAATCGTAATTGGTGAAATTGAAATAACACCCCTTGTTTAGTCGTGGAAAACTATTGTTGTATTCTAAATGGTATAACGGGCTGTTGAAAAAGATGGAAATGGTATGGATAGTCACCTAAACCTTTTGTGAGTTGTGTTGCTGTTGTTATTGTGATTTGTGGTTGTTGTTCTTAAAACTTGTTGTGGTAATCCTTGTAAAATATTATTATTGTGGTATTGTTTGTGAATTGTGATTGCTCGGTGGGATCCGGTTGCGCGCCGCAACACGAAGTAATAAGGTATGGGTTATGGTGATAAGGGTGGCTGAGGTAATAAGGGTGGCCGAGGTAATAAGGGTGGAAAATGATCGATATGCTATTGTAATAGAATATGAGAACGCTGTGAAATTTAAAATGTGGAAATCATGATGGGGAAATGAGAGTTTATTAACTTGTTTGCCTTGATTGTTTTCCTTGTGTGTACTCAATTGTTGCTTTCTTCTATTGTTTATTACTTGTGTATGGCTGGAGGTTACTCAGGGTAAGGTTTGTTATACATCGCAGTACAATTCAAATGTATTGACGTCCTTTTTGCCGGGGGCACTACATTCGTGTTATTATTGTAGGTGGATCCCGCAACAGGTACTCCAGCCCACTGATCATAGCTCCCCCTTCGTCTTCCATAAGCTTTTTGGTGAGCCCCACTCTGCTCGGAGCCCTGCGTAGCTCAGGCCCCTTGTGTCTGGAGTTTTATTTTGATTTTGTGTAAGGTATAGCCGGAGCCTTGTTACCGGCAAATACTGTATTTATCCTGTTGTACTTTTAGAGGCTCCGTAGACCGTAAATATGGGTTGCGAACTTATGTAAATATGTATTTTGTATATTGGGCGATGAACGCTGTAAACCTCATTAAGTGACTATTTCCTTTGATTAATGGATAATGAAAATACGGGTTACGCCTGAGATAGGAAAGGCACCCAGGTCCGCTTGGAAGGGGATACCCGGTCGAGCACTGGTCATGTCCCACGAATTTGGGGCGTGACAAGGATCTATACTAGACTAGCCATGGTCACCAAGACTTCAATAGAAGGAATTGGCGGGCACCCATTCAGCATAGTGCCCATGATTATTTTAGCGATGTACCGAGCCCTATAAATGTGTCAAAAGGGAGCCAAGCACTCTGAGGGTTGCAACTTGCTACTCCAACTCTGGCTCATAGAGCACCTCCAAAAGGGTGAGTATTGACAAGAGATCCAGCATAGGGATTGTTATGATCATATTTCCTTCCATAAGCCAAGGCGAATGAACTATATGCCAAATATGTTTGCTCAACCAGAAGATGCCAAAGGATGGGTAGAACTGTTTGAAAATCTGAAAGAGGACCAAGTACGATGGATGTTCGAATGGTTCCCTATTGAAAAGTTCATTGCTCAATCTTGGGATGCACCATTTATGATACTTATCAGTTTTAGAGGAACGTATCCTTATATCCCTCTCTGAGGTGTGAGACAGGCTAGTTGGAAGCAGATTATACCAAGGGTCGACAAGATGAGTCACTTTCTAGCCGAATTTTAGGATGACGATATCCCTTACAAGTACCAAGCTCAGCACATGTGGCACTGCAAACTTGTCCTAGGATGAGATAGTGTCGAGCCGCACAGGTACCATGCTGGTTATACTCCATACTACCCAAGTTGGCTAGAGCATAACCATAATGGTTTGGGTCAACGCGAGTTTTTTCAAGGTCATAGGATCATCAACAAAACGGCAGAAGCATAGGTTAAGCAAAACCAATTACGCAAGAGGATTCGGGAATGCGAAAGTGAGCATCGTGAAACTCAAGTAACCAACCAAAAGTTGATTGAAGAATGGGAAGACGTGGCCGTCAGCGCCATCAAGCGTTTGGGTACTTGGAGCGGGGTTTAGTAGAGCTAGAGAGAAAATTCATCGAAAGGGTTGAAGACCGCCAGAATGCTAAAGGAAATGAAGGTGGACACTTGGCCAGAGCCTACTTGTTGCAAGGACTTCGTGAGCTGGTGAAGTTGTTCGATGGAGCCAAAGATGCCGAGTCTGGGGAAGGTACTTCTATGACCAAGTAGTTAGGGTTCCTTTTTCTTTTTCTTTAAATGTAATAAGCCCAATGGACATTAGTGACATTCTATCTTCTACTATTTTAGTGTGGTTTTGGGATTTTTATCAATAAAATGAGGCTTTTAGCATTATAAGTTCTCCAAATCAACTTGTCGCTAGGCCTACCTCAGGCACAATGAGGCTCCCAAATAAGGACACGATTTACATTCTTGCACTATGTGTTTAAATATTGCAACATCGTTTTCTTATAATCCACACTAACTTGCTACCTTTCTTTTTACTTTTATTTTATTCCCCTTCCTAAAGGTTAGTTCATGCACTCTGGCATCATCATCATACTCCACAAGATCCAACGGCCCTCCACCCACTCCTCCTCCTAGTCCCGTCAGAAAATAGGAACAAGGGAAAAAATGGAAGATTTGAGCAACACCATAAACGAGAACTCCGTCGAATGGGTAGAGGTTACTTAGGGTATTCAGGTTTCCAAGGAAAATACCTCCCAAATCGAGCAGAAGTTGTTGTAATTTCAAGAAGAACTGGACCAAGTTCTGAACTTGATAAGCTTGTCATATTCCCTCACCACCCCAGATGTCAACTTTCCTAACACTCAAAACCCCACACTTTCACAAAACATCCCGAAACCACAAAACCACCCCGATCCTTACCACTACTACAACACTTGCCACACATCCAACAATACTCTACTGCTTATCCCGAAACTTGTGTACTCTATAAAGTACCATTATTACCCTCATCACAATACTCCCATCTATGTGGAAACTATGCCATATCCTACTCAACCCATTTAAAACGCACCCGAGTCTGATGACTAGGACTCGCTCATCAGGAATATGGAGGAAGAACTCAAGAAGCTGACTAGCAGAATTCAGGGCGTCAAAGGAATTAAGGGGATTGAAGGGCCGAAATACGAATATCTTTGCATTCAACCCGATGTCAAACTGCAAAAGGGGTACAAACCTCCTATGTTCGAGATGTTTGATGGTACAGGGGATCTAAGAGTTCATCTGAGAACATACTGCGTCAAGTTGGTCGGAGTAGGAAAGGTCGAAAAGATTTGCATGAAGCTTTTTATGAGAAGTCTGAAGGGAGATGCCCTATGTTGGTACATCAGCCATGACTCGAAGAAGTGGTCGAATTGGGTAAGAATGGCATCCGATTTCATGGACAAGTTCAGGTTCAACACGAAAAATGCGCCAGATGTGTTCTATATCCAGAATCTAAAGAAGAAACCCACAGAGACATTCTGCGAGTATGCTACTCGTTGGAGATCAGAAGCTCCTAAGTTCAGACCAGCTTTAGAAGAAGAACAAATGAACAAGTTCTTCGTCCAAGCTCAGGACCCACAGTACTATGAAAGGTTGATGCTGATTGAAAGCCAAAAAATTTCTGACATCATCAATCTAGGGGAGAGGATCCAGGAAGGAATAAAAAGTGGTATGGTCACAAACTTCGAAGATTTGCAGGCTACCAACAAGGCTCTACAATCTGGTGGCACGTCCAAGAAAAGGGACGTGAGCGCCGTGATGGTTGCACAGAGAAAAAGGTCCCCAATCCAATACTAAACTTACCCAGCACCTCCATTCACATATCAACCTACCCCAAATTACCAAGCACCCTCGCCCTCTTACAAAGATCCACCACCTACTTACCAATCACCTCCACCACCCACATATCAGCCTACTTCACCTAGATACTCCCAACTCGCACATGTCTACCGAGCCTACAATGCTCAACCCTCTCATTATCAATCACCTCCCACTCGCCAAAACTTTTCCTAGACCTGGATGAAATTTCGACCGCATACCTCCCAAACAATATACCTTTGCCTAACAAATCGACCAGTTATATGAAAGGCTCAAGGCCACTAGTTATGTAGCCCTCATCCCTGTTATAACCCCTGAAAACCTTCCCAATGGGTCAACCTAAACAAAACCCGTGCATACTGTTCTGGCATGAAAGGGTATACCATTGATGAATGCCGCTCCTTGAAGGATAAGATCCATGCTTTGATTAACAACAAGATCATCGTGGCGAAGGGGCCTGCTCCCAATGTCCGCAATAAGCCTCTACTAGACCACAAGCGCGGAGGCATACACATGATTGAGATAGAGGATGATTAGGACTCTAGAGGATCGATCAGATTAATCGCTGAAGGTGACGATCCAAAGAAACCAATAGTCACCCTTAACCCGCTCGTGGTCTAGATCCAGCCTTCTGGTGACGCCGAGATGAATATGTCCACACCACTAGAGTTCGAAGTGCCTTTCTCTGCAAAGATGCCAACACCGATTGAGGTCGAGTTTGGGTCCTCAAAGGTGCCTATGCCATTTGAGGTTGTTGTGTTACCTTTAAAGGTAAGGGTATCCACTCCAGTAGCAATGTCAGCCATAATACTATTCCATACAAAGGCCATCCCTTGGGATTACACAGCCAAGGCAAGGAGGAAAGGAAAAGCCAAATCCTGAGGAGCAGTTGCAGCACAGGGTATGCCCATGACCGGCAGGGTTTATACTCCGGAACACTTGGCTGAGTCGAGTAAGCACGCGCCTGGACAGCCAACCATCACTGAAGTTGGGCTCGATGACCTCTGGAGGAAGATACAATCCAAATAGTATTCAGTCATTGATCAGTTGAACAAAACACCAGTCCATATTTCTATCTCAACTCTACTACAAAGCTCGGATGCACATAAGAATGCCTTATTGAAGGTGATGAGTGAAGAATTTGTACCAAGCGACATCAGTGAAGGAGAAATGGAAAACATGGTGGGGTATGTATTGGAGAGTCACGAGACCAATTTCAATGAAGATGAGTTGCCACCAAAAGGTTTGAGTCACAACAAGGTGATACACATCACTGTGCAGTCCGAGGATTATTTCATCACCCGAATCCTGATTGACAGAGGGTCCAGCCTCAACATTTAACCATTGGTGACTCTCAGGATATTGGGAAAGAGCTGCACGAGATCAAGGATGGGGCCTTCAACATCAAAGCTTTCAACGGGTCCCAAAGGTCTACTATTGGGGAGATTAGCTTATGTTTGTAAATGGGGCCTACTTGGTTTGATGTTGACTTTAAAGTGATAGACATGCCCGCATCTTACAACTTTCTTCTGGGATGGCCTTGGATTCATGCCGGTGGGGCGGTAGAATCAACCCTACATTAGGTAGTGATGTGTGAATGGAATCACCAAGAGGTGATTATTCACGGCGACGGTAGCAATCCCATATACAGTCGGCAGATCATCCCAGCGATCAGAGGAAGAAGGAAGATAGGTGGGGAGACCTACCATCACATCGGGCGAGTCAATGCTGTTGATAAAGATAAGTGGTAGGACAACAAAAATGAAAGCAAACTGAACCAGAGCGGATATGAACCTAGCAAAGGACTTGGCAAGAACATCCAAGGGATCGCTAAGCCTATCAAGCTAAAGAAACATTGTACCACATTCGATCTAGGATACGAGTATACATGCAAAGAGTTTAGTGAATGGTCATCACCATGGCGAGAACCTTATTATCCACTGGAGCAGTCGATACCTCACTTGGATCAAATTTTCCAGCAAGCCGATGTTATATATGGGTCGGAAGAAGAGGAAGCACTGGGAGTATTGAGAAGTTTGTTTTTGGAATATGATGACATGGACTGTTGTATCATTTTTGAGTAGGAAGGGGAGGAAGACCCTTCCATACAGGCCATGAGCCGAGGAGCGTGCCTCAATAATTGGACCATCAGAACCACCAGAGCCCGGAAAGCTTCAGGGTAGCGAGGCTGAACAAAGCACCATACATTATCTGTTATTTTTTTCGCTAGTTGATTTTCATTTAACATGTTTTTTTTTAAAAATAAGAGCTCCAATGTTCAAAACCATTATGAAATCTATCAAAGCACTTCAGTTTCTTATAAATCGTACTCTTATTACTTTCTCTCATTTACTTTATTCACACAGTATTACTATTACTTATCTTGATGAACCGATGATTGTGACATGCAACGAAGCAACGCAACAAATGGATAAAGATTCAAAGGAAGATGAAATAGCAGAAGAGGTTGTTAAAGAGGTTGAGGATTTTAAGAATAGACCTAAGTCCAACCTGGATTAGACTGAGGTTGTTAACCTGAGTGAAGCTGAAAATGTCAAAGAAACGCGCATCAGTGTTCATTTGTGACCATCAGAAAAGGAAGAGTACATGGAATTTGTAAGGGAATATGAGGACATATTCACCTGGTCGTATGACGACATGATTGGTTTTGGTACATCTATTGTGTAATAGAAACTGCCAACTGATCTGACATGTCCACCGGTAAAGCAGAAGCTTAGAAAGTTCAAGCCTGACATGAGTTTGAAAATCAAGGAAGAAGTCACCAAGCAAGTCAAAGCAAAGGTTCTCATAGCAGTAGAGTATCAACATTGTTAGCCAATATTTTTCCAATGACGAAGAAGGACGGGAATGTCAGAGCTTGTGTCGACTACCGGGACCTTAACCGAGCTAGTCCCAAAGATGACTTCCCCTTGATGAGCATACACATTGTAATTGACAACTGCGCCAAGCATGAGATGTAGCGTTCGTTGATTGTTTTGTTGGGTATCATCAGATATGGATAGATGAGGAAGACGCTGAGAAAACGGCTATCATTACGCCATGGGGGATGTATTGTTAAAAAATGATGTTGTTTGGGTTAAAGAATGCTGGGGCAACCTACATGAGGGCCATGACTACCATTTTCCATGATATGATGCACACGGAGATCGAAGTATATGTATATTATGTTATCATCAACTCCAAGAAATCCACAAATCACATGGAAGATTTGAGGAAGTTCTTTAACAGACTGAGAATATAGAACTTGAAGCTGAATCTCGTAAAATGTGCATTTAGGGTTCCTGCCGGAAAACTGCTTGGGTTTATTATAAGTCAGCGAGGGATAGTGCTGGATCCCTCAAAGGTCAAAGCTATTCAAGAATTGACACTGCCAAAGAACAACAAGGACGTTATGAGTTTCTTGGGGAGACTTAACTACATCAGTCGGTTTATAGCACAATCTACTGTTATATGTGAGCCAGTCTTTAAGATGCCGAAGAAGGATGCCTCTACCAAATTGATGGATGATTGTTAGAAAGTCTTCAACAAAATCAAGGAGTACCTGTTAACACCATAAATTTTGGTCCCGTCTGAGCCAGGTGGACCCCTATTACTCTACCTTGCAGTATTGGATGGAGCGTTCAGTTGTGTTCTGGGGCAATATGATGAAACGTAGAGGAAGGAACATGCCATCTATTATCTCAGCAAAAAGTTCACCTTGTACGAGGCTCGATATTCTCTGTTAGAGCGCACCTGTTGTGCTTTGACGTGGGTAGCTCAGAAATTGAGGCACTATTTCTCTGCCTACACCACATACCTCATATCAAGAATGGATCCGCTGAAGTACATTTTTCAAAAGCCCATGCCCACTGGCAATCAAGCCAAGTGGAAAATCCTGCTCAGTGAATTCGACATTGTATACGTAACTCAGAAGGAAATCAAAGGACAATCATTGGCAGATCATCTTGCCGAGAATCCCGTGGACGGAGAATACGAACCCCTAAAGACGTATTTTCCTGACGAACAGGCATCCTTCATATGAGAAGATATTGCAGAATCCTATGACGGTTGGAGGATGTTTTTTGATGGAGTAGCAAACTTCAAGGGAGTTCCAGATACTCCAAGATACTCCCTTATCTGCATCACATACAGGAATTGAGAAAGAGGTTCATAAAGACAGAGTTCCAGCATGTTCCCAGAGTTCAAAATGAGTTTGCTGATATATTGGCTACCCTATCGTCCATGATACAGCACTCGTACAAGAATTTCACTGATCCTATCCCTGTAAAGATCAATAATCAGCCAGCTTACTGTGCTCATGTCGAAGGTAAAGCAGATGGAAAACCTTTGTTTCATGACATCAGGGAATACTTGGCAAAAGGAGAATACCCAGAGCTTACAAATCCCACTTAGAAGCGCACATTTCGGAGGTTATCTAACAATTTCTTTCACAGTGGAGGAATCCTTTATATGAGGACTCCAAATTTGGGATTGCTAATTTGGGACATGCGGTCCACATATGAACGGTTTTGTCTTAGCTAAAAAGATACTCAAGGTAGGTTATTATTGGATGACTATGGAAACGGACTGCATCCAGTACATCCGAAAGTGTGATCGCTGTGAGATATATGCAGACATGATAAGTGTGCCTCAAAATGACCTTAGTGAAACAAGCTCACCATGGTCGTTCTCCACTTAGGGAATGGATGTTATCAGACCAAGCGAGCCCCCTGCTTCCAACTGGCATAAGTTTATCTTAGTGGCAATTAATTATTTCACCAAATGGGTTGAAGCAGCATCCTACAAGGCAGAGACTACGAAAGTCATGGTAGATTTTATCCGCAATCGTTTTGTTTGTCAATTCGGGATTCCAGAATCAATCATCACTGATAATGGTTCCAATATCAACAGTTAATTGATGAAGGCGATGTGTGAAACCTTCATAATCAAAAACAAGAATTCTACATCTTACATACCTCAGATGAATGGTGTCGTATAAGCCGTTAATAAAAATATCAAGAAGATACTGAGAAAATTGATAGAAAAGAATAAGCAGTGGCATGAGAAGTTAGCATTCGCTTTACTGGGATAACATACCACAGTCCGCACATCGGCTGGGGTACCCCCCAAAATGTTGGTATATGGTACTGAGTCAGTCATTCCCGTTGAAGTAGAAATTCCTTCCTTAAGGATCATACAGCAAGCAGAACTCAACGATGCAGAATGGGTAAAGAGTCGCTACGAGTAGTTAGCTCTTATGTATGGAAAAAGAAGGAATGCAGTTTGCCACGGTCTTCTTTACTAAAACAGAATGTCCAGATCCTTCAACAAAAGATTCAAGCCGAGATAGTTTACACCGGGGCAGTTGGTGTTAAAGAAGATTTTCGTGCATCAGGATAAGGCCAAAGGGAAGTTCTCTCCCAACTGGCAGGGCCCGTACATGGTTCACCGGGTTCTAACAGGGGGAGCCCTCGTACTTGCATAAATGGACGGAGAAGTTTGGCCGAAGCTGATCAACTCAGATGCAGCAAAGCAATACTATGTGTAACCATTTATGATTTCCTTTATGATCTAATTTGAACTATGCCTGACATGATTCCCGTTTAAGTGGGGATACGTAGGCAGCCATATGGGTTCAGTCACAATTCAATAAAAAATTTCATATCCCCCCTCCTCGCTATTGGAAACTGGGGCAGAATATTGAGGAAGACCCTCAAAATTTCGAGGCAAGAGATGTCGTAATGTCTTGAACCGCGTCGCAGTCGTCGAATCATCTGAACAAAAGTATTTTCGATTATTTATTTATGTCATATTTTTTACTAAACCATACATGTCTATTATCAAAATTGCTTTGTTTAGCAATGCCACTGTAGGAAAACATACAGTACTACCAATGCAGAGCTGAGCGAGCCAAGCAAAATTAGTGGGGATACGAACTTACCCTCCCCCTTTACAGAACTCACGATTTTTCTTTGGATGAAGGCACCCGAGTAACAAAATTAATGAATACATTTATACATCCATATTTTTCAATAGTACGACTCTCAAAACCGTCACTTATTTACAATCCCAATCCATGCACAATGTCTCCAGCAGCCGTAATAAAGCAATCAACTACCAGCTAAGAAATTTTATTATTACTCGCCTTTCATTTGTTGCATTGCATAAGGCTACCATTCTTCCCTCCGAGACTAAGCTCTGTCTCCATCTGCATTTCCCGCACTGTATAAGGTTACCATTCTGCCTTTCGAGACCAAGCACTGTCTCCATCTGCTTTTCTTGCATTGCATAAGGCTACCATTCTGCCTTCCAAGACTAAGCTTGTAAGGCCCCGTAAAATCTTGTGCTCAAAACCTAGTAGCTCGTAGTGCCAAGGTCCGAATATTTGCTAGGAATGTGTAGAATTCTTCGCGGCGAGAAAGCTCACCGCGGTTCAGACCCTTTTTACTAATTTTGCACTTAAAAATCAAAAGAATCGATTTTACTAGAAAATTGTCATTCTGCGGTACAGAATGCGACCGCAGATCAGCTATGCAGATCGCATTTCTAGCTTAGAGCGAAGTAGAAGAATTGTCAAAATTGATGTTGAAAATGCGGCCCATTATGCGATCGCACAATCAATATGCGGACCGCATAATCATCACATAAATTCCTCAAGGATTTGTGGAGGTCAATTCGACCGCATAAAAGGAATGCAGACCGCATTCCAGTCACAGACCCAGGCAGACCTTCAGAGTTTTAGGGGCATTTTTGTGGTCCAATATGCAGACTGCATTTCAATTCTGCTATCACAGAATGCGACCGCAGATTTGCTCGGGCTTCTTTTTTTCTAAATTTTAAAACCCAACCTATTTTCAATAAAACACCTCAATCCTTATTAGCATGACTGGCATGTTCTCTTTTTTCGGTTTCTGTCATTTTTCGTGACTATCATGCCTTGATATGCTTCTACTCAGTTTCTTAGGCCAAACTTAAACTGATTTAATGTCCTTGTGTTCATCTTTACTGTTCAAAACTTGCCTCTTTCTCATTGAATCAGTATTATTTGACTCTCATGTTTTCTAGAGATGTATGTCGACTCTTAACAATCCATTTCTCTCTTTATTTATAAGCAAAACATTTATTCATGACTTTCTTTTTGATTTATTATGATTTCCCTGTTTCTTGGTCCGATTTGAATACTTTCCTTTAAACTTTCAATCACTACTTTTCTATACAATTTGATTGATTCCCTTGCCTTGGCTGCATTGGTACTTGATTAGTACTGACTATCTCCTTAATTATAGTTTTTTCTGAACCTATACCTAATGGTTTACACTATGCCTAATATGTTCAAATTAATTCCTTGTCTACATATTGATTTCTTTCCCTATTTGTTACTTGTTGTTACCATTTGAACTGATTCCCTTAAATTAAGGGAGTACTTGTACTATTCTTTGCTGTAATTGGTTATGAGTTCCTTAATTACTATACAATTGTGAGTCTTGCTTTATATTACATAGTTTCGAACTACTATATATATATGCTCTATCATTAACACAAACACACAAACACTTTTAGCCCTAAACTCACACTTATAGTCAAGCACTCTCTCTTGCTTTACTGCCACTTGTGCTACTACCTGCCGACTAAAAGCCAAGGATAATACTTAGAAGTCCTGCAACTTTTCTTTACTGCACTTTTCTTCTTTGACTAGTATACTCTAATTAAGTTTTCAACATCAACAACAACATGTTTCTTTCCTCTTGTCTATCTCCAGTGGTGTTGAGCTGATTTCCACTGTGAAGCATGCTGCATTTTGCCTTCGTTGCTCTGAATTAATGTCACTTTATCATAGTTTGAGCATCGTAAATCCACATCCCCAATATGTTTGATACCTGTGGTTGGTATGGGGCATGGCAATATTAAACATTGTTGTCCATGACACAAAGTTTGTCCTTTTTGTACTATAACCTTTATATTTCCTCTATTTGTTGTGTGTTTTGGTTGGCTCATAGCTAGACCAGCATCTTCTATCGTTGTGCATGGCCAACGCTAGACTTTGGTCAATTACATAGGCTCTTTGCAACGAATCCCCAACCCCTGACCCCTTGCATGAAGTTACAAACTGTGTGTTTGACTAGTTATTGCTTTCCTATCACCCTTTACCCCTCTCCTACACTCTCTTAATTTGTAAAACCCCTATTCATACACTTCTACTATCTTCCTATACTTAAGATATGCCCCCTCTATGTGAGCCTTGCCTTAGGACCAAAGAGCTCCCTCTGAACTTGGACACATAAAGGCTGGCATTTCCACATTGCACTCAACTCTATTCTGGTTATGTGACTTGGGTGTGAGCACTGCCCGGGGTCCTATTGAGGCCCTTAGGGAACTCTGACACACCCATGTCTGAGAAAGGTTTTGAAATCAATAGCATTGGCAATGATACGGTTCCTTTCATATCTCAGATAGGAAGTCAAATAAGGCATTCCTATGGTTGTAGCTTTTTCTTTCATTTTTTTTTTATGTAATTCAGTATTTCTGGTTTGTAATAATCTATAATAAACATTTGGGGATGGCTAGTGAATATGTTTGGGTGATCATGTATGCTCAAGGGTAAAAAACATGCCTATAGGACTATTTATGTTCTTTGTGTTCAATTCTGCATTTTAGGCACCCTGTCTATAGGGTTTATCTCAATTTTTCATGATCAATGTCACACCTAGAAAACCTGCCTATAGGACTATTTAAGTTCTTTCTATTCAATTCTGCATTTTAAGGTATCATGTCTATAGGGTTTATCTCAATTTCTTATGGTCAATGTCACACCTAGATAACCTACCTATAGGACGTATTTAAATTTCCGCATGGCACTTAGATATCATGTTTAGGTTTTAAACGGCTAAAATAAATGTTATGTTCGTAATGCTGAAATCAGTAACACATACAAATCATGCATATAGGGGTTTGTCACGCCCCAAATTCGAGGGACATGACCGGCACTCAACCGGGTATCCCCAGTCAAGCCGACCTGGGTGCCTTTTCTATCCCAGGTATTACCCCGCATTTTCATTACCTATTAACCAAGTAAAATAGCCATTTATAGGATATGGACTCCATTAATGAAATTCTACAAACCTATCAATAAAAATTTCCATTTCATTTTTTTATTAGCAACTTCATTCACCATAATACAATTATTCCAAGTTTTATACATCATTGCAAAACATAAATATTTATCTTTTGAATTCCCATGCCCGAAACTACGCACAACCTGTCTACGGAGCCTCTAAATATAATTGAAGAATAATATGAAAATGTCGGCAACAAGGCTCCCGCTATACCTTATACAAACATCAAAACAAGATCCCAAAACAGAAGTGGCATGAGCCACATAGGGCCCCGAATGGAAAGGGGCTCGCCGAATCAGCTGACGGACAGTGATGAGGAGCTACTGTCGGTGGACTGGAGTACCTGCTATGGATCCACCTACAATCATAACACGAATGTAGCGCCCCCGGAAAAAGGGACGTCAATACATTTGAATTGTACTGGCATGTATGATCAAACTTTGTCCCGAGTAAACTCAAACCATACACAAATATTTAACAGTAATAGAAACAAAAATCAAATGCACAAGAAAAGGAACAATCAAGCAAAACAAGTTTACAATCTCTCCTTTTTCCCCTTCAACATCATAACATCAATGATTTCACATTTTTTCTCATATTTTCATTTCAATAGTGATTTCGATCACTTTCCACCCTTATTACCTCGGCCACCCTTATACCCACAACCCACACCTTTTTACTTCTTGTTGCGGTGCACAACCCAATCCCATCGTACAGTTACAATTCACAAACAACACAACAACAATCAACAATTCACAAAGATCAACAACCACACTTCTTAAGAACAATCACAACAATTTACAAGTTTCCATAACCATCAAAACCATTTTCCATCATTTTTAACAATTCATATGCAATTTAAGTCACCACAATAATTACCCACAATAAGCCAATTTTGTTATTACCACATTTGTTCCAATTGCATCATTTATGATTTTCCTTCCATCATTTGTTTCTCAACTCTTACCACATAACACTTTCACAATCACGCATTTAGTTCATTGTCAATGTAAGGACCCGTGAAATCCCGACTCAAAAACTCGGATCCCATGGTGCCAAGTTAGCATCGCGTGTTAGAAATTTTTGGATTGAATGATGTATTAAAAAGTCAAGAATAAGTTTCCAGAAAAAGCAAGAAATGCGGTCGCATAATTGAAATGCGGACCGCATACCTGCCGCAAAGTGAGGCAGAATGCTGGATAAAATTGAAGTCAGAAATGCGGTCGCATAATTGAAATGCGGATCGCATAGCTGCCGCAGAGTGAGGCAGAATGTTGGTTAAAATTGAAGTCAGAAATGCAGTCTAAATGCGGTCGCATAATCAAAATGCGGACCGCATAAGTCGTCGCATATTTTCCTTTGAATTTGCGAAGGTCAGTTCTGCGGTGCACATTTGCGACCGCAAAACACGAATGCGGACCGCATTATTACCGCAGACCGAGTCAGAATGTTTAGTTTTTGGGGAATCATTCTGCGGTCCATTATGCGGACCACATGTTAATTTTGCGGTCGCAGATGCGACCGCATAGTTGACTCGGGGCTCCAATTTTCTAATTTTTAACCCGACTTCCCTATCGATATAACCGGTGTATTAGCTCATTTTGAGCATTCATCTGAGCAATTCTAGAGAGAGTAAGAGGTTCCTTAGAGAGGGAAAGTCTCTCATCAAATTATTCTATAAGATTGGGCTAAATCATTGAAGAAAATCAAGGAAAGGCTCCTGAATCTTCATCCCAAGAGGTAAGGCTCCATCACCTCAGCTCATATTTGTATACTTAGCCATATGGGGCCATTAGGGAAGTAATTCATGGGTATGAGAATGAATATCTTGCATGCATGCCACCTTAGAGTATTGGAAAGTAGTAAAATTAAAAAGGAAGCAATTGGGGGTATAACATGATAGAAATTCCTCTCAAAAAGGGGCCTAAGATACAATGCACCTTTAGTGTTTGATGATATGCTCGAGCCAAGCTAGAACTTCAGTTTCGTCTCTAATTCTCAATTTTTAATTCAAAATTTCTTGCTCAATAGATTGAATCTCTAAGAGATCCGGAAAATTTGAAAAGAGTAAGGAACAACCTTATTGAGGTATGTATGGCTAAAACCCCCTTCTATTAGAAATCGAGCTCCGTTGGTGCTTACGGACGTGTGGTAAGAGTTGAATTGGCTAGTATATTGATTGTTATTGTGAAATTAATTGATTTACATATATCTATACATATTCGTGAAGGATGTGCCTCAATGTGAACAACATGCCAATCATGATAATTAGAGAATGATGAAAAGTACAATTATTTGTTGAAATACTTGGGCTATAAGCCGAAACTGAAACAAAGAATTATTCATGCTAGCTATGTGCTCACTATTTGTGATTGCAACTTGAAATATCCTTGATATACGTGTCTATGATCACAACTTATAAACTAGTATTGAAAAGGGACAATGATGTGATGATGGTGGCCATGAGTGCCCAGAAATTGTTATGATAAGTATGGAATAAGGATTTGAAGGTGTTGACAAATGAGAATCGAGTAATGCCTCCAATGAGGTGACCTAGCCGATCGGGTCGTGATCGGATACCATGCCGCACACATGGTGGAAATGTGCTGATATTGAATCTCGTATAAGGGAAACGAGATATTGATTGAAAGTAATACCTCCCATGAGGTGACCTAGCCGGTCGGGTCGTGACCAGACTCCGCTCGAGATGGCAATGGTAATGAGAACAGTGGTGAACATGTGATAGAATTGCCTTAAGCGGTGTTGTGGAAATTGTATGAAGAATTATATGAATTGTTTCTTTGATTTGCCGTATTAATTGCTTGTATCTATTTGATAGTTCTTTCTAGTAAAATGGTTTTTAGTTATACATACCAGTACAATTCAAATGTACTGACACCCCTTTTGCCGGGGGCGCTACATTCGTATTATGATTTTAGGTGGCTCCATAGCGGACAGTGCAGACCGTATGTAGCGGAGCGTTCATCTACTCGAAGTCACGGTGAGCCCCTTATTCTTCCATGGGGCTGCGTGCTGTATCTTTTGTAATTACAGTTTTCTATCATTTTGAGGTATAGCCGGGGCTTTGTTGCCGGCATGGTCATGCTTATGTATTGTATCTTTTGAGGCTCCAAAGACACTAGTGTGGGTTATGTACGGGTTTTGGGGAGTCCCCTCTGTGTATATGTTGTAATCCTAACTTGTGATCTCCTTAAGCAGTGACTCCAATAGAATCCATGAAGCTAACTTATGAACGGTAAAGTATCATGATATGAAATGAACTAGTAATGTGGTATACCCCATGTATTTTCGTTCAAATTAACCAAAGGCATGAGTTCCGCATTCATAATGAGTTGGGGTAGAAAGAGTTCGGTAAGGCTTGCTCAGTCGGGTTCAATTTGATTGAGCGTCGGTCGCGCCTCCCGAGGATGGGGTGTGACAGTCAATTACTTGAACCATTAAACCACAAACACTCAATCAAACCAATCCAACACCCAACAATCCAATCACATGAATTTCACAAACAATCCACGTAGATATCACACACCAAATATTCGTACACCAAACAAAGTGATTTTACAAAGGTCAAAGTTAGCCATACATACCTCAAAGAGCTTTTCCTTAATTTACTACAACGTTACGGAAATTCTCGCAACTTCAATCTATTTTGATACATAGCAAAATTGAGCAAAAATTAGAAGGTATTCATAACTCTAGCTCATTTGAGCATTTTATCAAATACTAGATGAGCATCTTGATTTCAAATCCCCTTTTCAAGATTTCCTTCATTCCCTAACCCAATCTTACTTATTTAAGTTAAACAATCTTCACATAAACCTAAGTTGTACATGCATGTATACACAATACTAATACACCCAAGAATCATACCTCAATAACCCATCTTATACTCCAAACTCGAAATTAAAACCTAGGGTATAGAATCTTACCTCTTAGATGAAGATCCTGTGATTAGGTTCTTTGATTCTTGAAGATTGATGCAAGGTTTGAATGATTTAAATGTTGGATTCCTCCTTCTCTCTCTAAAATACTCTCACCGCTCTCTAAAATCAGTAGGAAATGACCACAAATGAAGCCCCAAAGGCTATATATCAAAATGGGGTCGGTTATGAAAATTAGAAAATTAACCCTCCGATATCATCTATGCGATCGCAGAACGGACCGCAGAATGGGTATGCGGGGCACAGATGCATCGTAGGATCACTGCCCAAAAATGGGCTACACTGACCCAGTCTGCGATTAGATTTGCGATCGCAGATAAAAAATGCGGACCGCATTGTGATTCTCCGATCGCAGATTTGACACATGATCGAATTTTTCCAGCCTTCTGTAATTTGATCATAACATTGTGTAGGAATGTCCAAATGACGAACAGTTTGAAGAGTTGGAAACTAGACTCAAAGACCTTTAATTTGATAGGTTATACATTACCAAAACCCTATAGATATTTAAATATGCTCGTTCAAAGTGGGGCCTTGTGCGAACTCATTTGAAATCTTAGCCTATAATGGACTTTTCAAATTTTTCTTATACTTAGGCGTTTCCTTGGACCCCAAATTACTTAACATAACACTAATATACATATCTATGAAATAAAATCGATGACCACCATGTTAATAGCATATAAACATATTATAATAAGCCTGCATGACACTACAAAATCCTAAATTACTTAGCGAAATTTTTCGGGGCCTTACATTCTCCCCCCACTTTAGGATCATTCGTCCTCGAATGAGGAATAGAATCTTCCCCAAACACTTTAACATCACACATCTCTTTTCTAACCTACCTCAAGTCCCTAAATTTTGACTAACTCCCAAATTTTTCAGAAATTTCGACAGAGTCTCCTTTGTTACTAGGCCTATCCACCTGCCAGAGAATCACCAAATTCGTCTCAACAACACATCCGCAACTATACAAAGCACCACAATGTATATATCTACAATCCTAATCCCAGTATTACAAGCACTACATTATCATAAGGAAACTAGAACATGGACTGCACGGTTTTAGATCAAAACACCTATATGGTACATTCCAAGTCAAAACTAACTGTTATTCAATAAAGAGAAAATATTTTCCTTCCACGACACTTTCAGCTTTCTAGATGACATTATCAACTTACAAGCATTGTCATGACGCATTCTCAGAAATAATATTAACTCCCAAACATATATAACAAGGATGACAGATAATCATCTTGCATGAGATAACAATCCATTGACTTTACCTTTTAATAACTTCCACTGTACAATTTACATTCCACCGGATATTGCCATTCATGATAACAAAAACAACCCACAATTCCATAACATGGCATCATACCATCAAGAATGTCATTTAATAGTGAACAAACAATCATGTGTTCATAATAGTCCTTAGCAGCCATTAAATTAATCACAAAGGTGTTCATCAACAAGAATATAATTTCATTTCAATCAACAATCCATAAGAAGTCAAGCCACCATGATTCTTGCTAGTGGTGCATAATATAGGATATTACCATGATAATGTATTTCAATCAAATCAATTCATACCCACTTTTTTTTTATCACAATCTTCTTAGACATAAGCTTATGGAAACACAAAATACATGAGAAATAGTTATGGGGAATATCATACCCCTGTTGAAACCTAATGTGTAATACACGTATGTTACCTTTATTATCAACTCCCATAACATTTTCAGGGGAAAATATGGAGAATATCCTGCTCGCCCTCCAAACTCTAAATCTCTAGGCGAACGCTCCCACTAAACCTTGGTGACCTTTAATAGTTACTCTAAGATGTGATATCATAAACTAACCATAAAATTACCTATCCAATATATATGTCATCATGCACTATGAAGATTTATGTTTGACTTGTCTGAACTTACAATACCCAATGGATCTAATACAACGAGGAACAACAGAGTTCAAGATCAGGGTGGAGTTATACAGGAATCCATTAATACGCTGAGTAGAGTACTTTATGAAGTCATACGCTAAGAGACACAAAAAGTTACTACTAACAATACTGACATAGTTAATCATTGTGACTACCTCAATTATTACACAAATGAGGCATAAGAGTAAGTAGTACATGGGAAATAGGAATCTTTAAGGAGGAATACTCAAGTACATGAACCACTCATTTTCTAGAGTGTAGGGAAAATCTGTCTATAAAGAATAAGAATACTATCGTAGCTTGAATGTGATATGGGTTTCAAAATACATAAAGTTGAATTACACTCTTAACATTACTTGGCACAAAGAATATATGCCACAAGCCCATGAGGATGAAAAGAATTGAACGCTTATGAGATTACCATATTTCAGACAGCTTAACCATTCCTGATAATTGATCATATATGAGGGAACTAAAAATACGACCACTTGTCATTCAAATCAACATGTTCATGATATGTACAAAAATCCGAAGTCATCTAATCTCAACCTTTCACGAGTGAAACTCCATAGCTAGGGCATCTTGATATTGGGACGAAATCATGAATTGGTTAGATGGTTCTAATAGTTAATACGACGCTCCGGGGAGAAGGAAAATTACACTCCTACTGTCACGCCCCAACATCGGGAGGCGCGACCGGCGCTCAATCGAGTGAACCCGACGGAGCAAGCCTTATCGAACACTTCCTACCCCAAACCAATATGAATACAGGACCTATGCCTTTCATTAATACAGACGAGAATACATGGTACATACTATAACATTAGTTCATTTTATATTACCAAGATTTACTGTACATAAGTCAGCTTCAAGGATTCCATTAAAGTTACGGTTTAAGGAGATCACAAGTTTAGGATTAAAACATATACATATAGTGGACTCCCCAAATACCCGCACATAACCCACACTAGTGTCTTTGGAGCCTCTAAGGACTCAACAGATAAACATGACTATGCCGGAAACAAGGCCCCCACTATACATCAAAAGCGAAAAGTTGTAATAACAAAAGATACACTATATAGCCCTATGAAAGATAAGGGGCTCACCGAGACTTCGAGTAGAAAGATGCTCCGCTACACACGGTCGGCACTGTCCGCTATGGAGCTGCCTACAATCATAATACGAATGTAGCGCCCCCGGCTAAAGGGGCGTCAGTACATTTGAATTGTACTGGTATGTATAACTAAACACCATTTTACTAGAAAAAAACTACCAAATAGATACAAGCAATTAATACGGGTAAATCAAAGAAATAATTCATATAGTTTTCACACAATTTCCACAACAAGATTAGGGCAATTCTATCACGAGTTCATCACTGTTCTCATTACCACAGCCATCTCGAGCGGAGTCCGGTCACGACCCGACCGACTAGGTCACCTCATCGGAGGTATTACTCACAATCAATATTTCATTTCCCTTATCCAGAATCCAATATCAGCACATTACCACCATGTGTGCGGCATGGCGTCCGATCACGACCCGACCGGCTAGGTCACCTCATTGGAGGCATTACTCAATCCCCAACGGTCAACACGTTCAAATATCAATCCCACACAATTCAAGGATGATTCAATTTACCAATCACAGGTAAGTGAGCACATAGCTAGCATGGGTAGTTCTTTATTTCAATGTCGGCTCATAGCCCAAGTAATACAACACATAATTATACTTTCCATCATTCCCTAATTATCAAGATTTGTAAATTATTCACATCAAGGCACATCCTTCACGAACATGTATAGTTCTATACAAATCAATTAATGCGTAATGATAATCAATACCCAAGCCAATTCAACTCTTACCATTCTTTCGCAATGACAATAGAGCTCAATTTCAAAAAAAAAGGGGGGGGGGGGTTAGCCATACATACCTCAATAAAGCTTTTCCTTACTCTTTTTACAAATTTTCGGAACTTCTTTGCACTTCGATCTATTAAGCAAGAATTACAAATTAATTAAAGAATTAGAGATGGAACTGAAGTTCTAGTTGGTTCGAGCATATCATCAAACACTAAAGGTGCATTGTGACCTTAGTCCCTTTTTGTGAGGAATTTCTATCATTCTATACACCCAATTACCTTCCTTTTAGTTTTCTACCTTCCAATATCCTATGGGTTGGCATGCATGTAGAGAATATCATTTTTATGTTCTCAATTTACTTCCCTACTAGCCCCATATGTTTAAGTGTAGAAATAAGAGCTGAGATCATAAATCTTACCTCTTGGAATGAAGATTTAGGAGCCTCCACTTGACTAGTTTCAAGGATGTAGCAATATTCTAATGAGAATTTGATAGAGGAACACTTTCCACCTCTAAGAACCCTCTCTCTCTCTAGAAAATGCTCAGAAGAATGCTCAAAATGAGCCCTAATATCAAATATATCGATAGGGAAGTCGGGTTAAAAATTAGAAAATTGGAGCACCGCGTCAAATATGCGATCGCATCTGCGATCGCAGAACGAACATGCGGTTCGCATAATTGACCGCAAAAATGTCTCCAAAAAACCATACGTTCTGACTCAGTCTGCGGTAATAATGCAATCCGCATTCACGTTCTGCGGTCGCAAAGTGCACCGCAGAACTGACACTCACAAAATTCAAAGGAGAAAATGCGATGACTATGCGGTCCGCATTTCGATTATGCGACCGCATTTCGACCGCATAATTGACTTCAATTTTAACCAACACTCTGATTCACTCTGCGGCAGATATGCGGTCCGCATTCACGTTCTGCGGTCGCATTCTAGACCGTATTTCTTGCATTTTTTTGGAAATGTATTCTTGACTTTTTAATGCACTATTCAATCCAAAAAGGTCCGAGCCGCGGCGAGCTTGCGAGCACCACAGAATCCGGGTTCTTAAATAGGAATTTCACGGGGCCTCACACCTATCCAGCCAAAAAGGCGAGATACCAAGGGTAGTACAACTCCCCGCACATGACAATGACATAGTCAATGATTCTAGAAGTTGAGGGTGTAAAGAAAACCAAACTCAATGAGACAGTGCACAATAATCATTGAAGGTTTGCGGATGTTTATGATGAGATCTCCATAGGTTTTGACTTGAAAAAAATAGGGAAGTGTCATAGTGATACATATAAGGGCATGTTCTCTCATGGTTATCGTATAAGTGTTGGGAACTAGCACAACGAATTCACTAAATAAGGAATACAATTAACACATTGTGGAGACATAAAGAGAAAATAATCATTCATTATGAGTTGGACATAATTATGCTATACTAACTTCCAAAGTGCAATACAATTCCACATCATGGGCAACCACAATACTAGAAACCAAGTGAGCTACTTGCTACGGGATATCTCAAGTGGACACAAAATTATGGCGACACAAGATCTTCCTATGATGGGGATGTGAGGATCTCAATTTCTAGAAAAACTTTATGCACACAGTGACCATTTCAATTGATATGTACGAGTAGGATAAGTGTTGACGCATGCCCTCATGTTAGGCTTTCATGATGATACTTGCAAGAGATTGGATTGGTTGATCAAGCCATATAAGCCATACACAATTAAGTAAAAGAGTGACTCGAGAAGGATTACAAATCTTTGATACTTTTCATGGAACTTGACACCACATGTACAAACTTTATGATGGTGCATGTATAGGCAAAAGTGAGCAGATGTTGTCCATTCAAATAAAAAATTTCTGTAAGGATTCCATCGGGAATATAACCTTGATGAAAATTTAGGAAAAACAAGTGGGAAGTATCAATAGTATTATAACTCAATTCAGGAACATACTTATAGAGCTCAATTCCATAGGAGGTTGTAAATAATAGAACTATGATTGGGAGACTTTGTAAATAATACGTCTCATTCAAATAGGATGTGCATAAACTGTTTTGTAATTTAGATTCTTTTTAAGAACATATATATGCAAGGAAAATGAAGTCATAAGGGTTTAAAAAAAGGTTTAAACAATTACCACATTACCAAATAAAATCGATCGCATAGCTTTCACATAATTTCCATACCTCTAGGCTGCATTTCATAGTCCTTCCATAGGGTTCATATATCAAATTATTCACCTATGCGCTTCATACAATAATAAGGAAATTACAAGTACAAATCAAACACATTAAATGATCACCACATTATCAAATAAAAGAATCATGCCATTTTCACGTATATTAGTCCATCGGCTCTTGGGGCAACTATTATCACATCAGGTTTGGCACTAGGCCACATTTCATAACACAATCTCTTCTTTCCCGCACTTCACTTCATTTCCCCATATTTCACGTCAACATCATAATATGTTTCCTATTCTCTCATGTCATAAGTATCACCAGGTACAATTAAATTTCGAGTCCTCGACACATTGTCCATACTCTATTTCTCAAAATCATTTGACTTATTTCAACATCTCTATACACAGAGGATTTCACACAGTTTTATTTAATATGTGCAGCTCCAATTTCAATTTAAGGTCTTTGCATTTCAATACATGATTCACATTCCTTGAACCCTTTTTAAGTTGTCAATAATAGCATATTGATCGTATTCGAATGCATCTTTCACAAATATCGGGTCCCAACACCAATTCATGTAAAGTATCAATCACAGCTAGAATCCAACATTTAGCCTTACCGCATTTACACAGTCACTTACTTCACTTCCAAACATCTTTATACATTTCAAACAACTAGACACAATCAATCAAATACCTTTGATACACGTAAGAACATTGTGGAGGAATCAACCATAACAAGTTTTCTCACACAATTTGGCATCAAAATCTCAATTTAAACTTAACTTGAAGTCTAGGCATTTTAGCACATAGTTCACATTCTTCACATATCCTCATTTACCAAGAATAACATATTAAACACATAAAGAAGTACCTCCCACATATATTTTCACAACAATAATTAGCTTAACATAACAAAACGAGTACTGCATCAATTATATTTTGAACTTACAACATTTACGCGGGCACCATGGAAGCTTAATTTCTAAAATACGGGGTTTTTGCCGTACATACTGATGATATACTACATGATCTGGTGGTGCAGTGACATTAGTAGGAACAAAGGTACTCCCCTTAATAACAAGTTCTACCAATCTTTCCATGGCTCAACGCAATCTTCTACCAAGTCCTTGGGTAATCCACTTGGACTCAATGGTAGGATCAATCCATCCTTACAAGCTTCAAATTCGCGGATTATGGTATCAAAATTACCAATCTTGAGAATAAGACATAGATAGGAAATCAACTCCCTATCTTCAGCTATATCACACGATCTGGATTATCAAAGAAGGGTGAAATTCTTAAATGTCCAAATAGCCTCCAACTTATAGATGTGGTCGACAACACACCGATAAGAAAGACTCTACTAGACACGGCTCCGACACATCCTAGGACAATTTAAACCTTAGGCTCTAATACCAAGTTTGTCACGCCCCAAATTTGAGGGACATGACCGGCACTCTACCGGGTATCACCAGTCAAGCCGACCAGGGTGCCTTTTCTATCCCACGTATTACCCCGCATTTTCATTACCTATTAACCAAGTGAAATAGCCATTTATAGGAGATGGACTCCATTAACCAAATTCTATAAACCTATTAATAACAATTTCTATTTCATTTTTTTATTAGCAACTTCATTCGCCATAATACAAGTATTCCAAGTTTTATACATCATTGCCAAACATCAATATTTATCTTTTAAATTCCCATGCCCGAAACTACCCACAACCTGTCTACGGAGCCTCAAAATACAATTGAAGAATAATATGGAAATGCCGGCAACAAGGCTCCGGCTATACCTTATACAAACATCAAAACAAGATCCCAAAACAGAAGTGGCATGAGCCACATAGGGCCCCGAATGGAAAGGGGCTCGCCGAATTAGCTGACTGGAAGTGATGAGGAGCTACGGTCGGTGGACTGGAGTACCTGCTATGTATCCACCTACAATCATAGCACGAACGTAGCGCCCCCGGAAAAAGGGACGTCAGTACATTTGAATTGTACTGGTATGTATGAACAAACTTTCTCCTTAGTAAACTCAAACCATACACAAGTAGGTAATAGTAATAGCAACAAAAATCAAATGCACAAGAAAAGTAACAATCAAGCCAAACAAGTTTACAATCTCTCCTTTTTCCCCTTCAACATTATCACATCAATGATTTCACAATTTTTCTCATATTTTCATTTCAATAGTGATTTCAATCACTTTCCACCCTTATTACCTCGGCCACCCTTATTACCCCGGCCACCCTTATCACCACAACCCACACCTTATTACTTCGTGTTGCAGCGCGCAACCCGATCCCACCATATAGTTACAATTCACAAACAACACAACAACAATCAACAATTCACAAAGATCAACAACAACACTTCTTAAAAACAACCACAACAATTTAAAAGTTTCCATAACCATCAATATCATTTTTCATCATTTTCAACAATTCATATGCAATTTAAGTCACCACAATATTTACCCACAACAAGCCAAATGTGTTATTATCACATTTGTTCCAATCGCATCATTTATGATTTTCCTTCCATCGTTTGTTTCTCAACTCTTACCACATCACACTTTCACAATCACGCATTTAGTTCATTGTTAATTACTTGAACCATTAAACCACAAACACTCAATCAAACCAGTACAACACCCAACAAACCAATCAGAAGAATTTCACAAATAATTCACGTAGATATCACACACCATATATTCGTACACCAAACAAGGTGATTTTAAAAAGGTCAAAGTTAGCCATACATACCTCAAAGAGCTTTTCCTTAAATTACTACAACGTTCTGGTAATTCTAGCAACTTCAATCAATTTTGAGACATAGCAAAATTGAGCAAAAATTAGAAACATATTCATAACTCTAGCTCATTTGAGCATTTTATCAAATACTAGATGAGCATCTTGATTTCAAATCCCCTTTTCATGATTTCCTTCATTCCCTAACTCAATCTTACTTATTTAAGTTAAACAATCTTCCCATAAACTTATGTTGTACATGCATGTATACACAATACTAATACACCTAAAAATCATACCTCAATATCCCACCTTATACTTTAAACTCAAAATTAAAACCTAGGTAATAGAATCTTACCTCTTAGATGAAGATCTTGTGATTGGGTTCTTTGATTCTTGAACATTGATGCAAGGTTTGGATGATTTAAATGTTGGGTTCCTCCTTCTCTCTCTAAAATACTCTCACCTCCCTCCAAAATTAGTAGGAAATGACCCTAAATGAATCCCTAAAGGCTATATATCAAAATGGGGTCGGGTTATGAAAATTAGAAAATTAACCCTCCGATGTCAACTATGCGATCGCAGAACGGACCGCAGAATGGGTATGCGGGCCGCAGATGCGTCGCAAAATCATTGCCCAAAAATGGGCTAAACTGACCCAGTCTGCGATTAGATTTGCGATCGCAGATCAATAATGCGGACCACAATGTGATTCTGCGATCGCAGATTTGACACATGATCGCATTTTTCCAGCCTTCAGTAATTTGATCATAACTTTTTGTAGGAATGTCCAAATGACAAAAGGTTTGAAGTGTTGTGTGAGACACCGTAAAATTTTTGAACTCAAAACCTAGTAACTTGCGGTGTCGGCTCTGAATATGTGTTAGGAATGTGTAGAACGCTGTTCGGACCCTTGGTAGTAAAATGAGCTTTTAAAAATCAAAATAATCGAGTTTCCTGATATTTTCATTTATGCGGTCCAGAATGCGGTCGCCGATCAGCTATGCAGACTGCATTCCTGGTGCTTAGTGAAACAGTAGATTGGTCAAAATTGATGTTGAAAATGCATTCCATTATGCGACCGCATAATCATTATGCGTAACGCATTCCTGCCACATACCAAAACAGACCTTCAGAGTTTTGAGGGCATTTCTGCGGTCCACTATGCGGACCGCATTTCAGTTCTGTGATCGCAGAATGCGATTGCAGATCTTGCCGGGCTTCTATTTTTCCCAATTTTAAAAACCAACCCCTTTTTATAAAACACCCCAACCCCCTCATTTTTAACGACATTCCGATCTGATTAAGAGAGAGGGAGAGAGGGCCTTGTGAGAAAAACTTATCTTCTCCAAAATCTTGTTCTTTAAAACTATCCGGGCCGGAGAAATTCAAGCTTATCTTCATACCCCTATCCCTACAGGTAAAATCCCTAACTTTTCCCATTGAAATTCTGTTTTAAATTAGGGGGGGAGTCTCATGCATAGGTTTTTAAAATAAGGGTCGAACTCATTCATGCATGTCTTTCTATAACCTAAAACCTAGTGAGAGTAATAGGGTGGGAGCAAAGACTTGTGCAAAGAAAGGGTTAATGGCATAAATATATTCGGCTAGTGATTGTGAACCTTGAATTCTAAGCTATGTGTATTAATTTGTGCACTATATTGACGTTGCTAGATTTTGGTGAATTTGAAGTAAGAATTAAAAAGGAATTCGACTACAGGTATGTATGGCTAACTTTGAAATTTGTAAAATCACCTTGTCTAGGTATTCGAGTGCTTGGTATGTGATTTCTACGTGAATTGGTGTGAAATTCTTGTGGTTGGGATTGTTGAGTGATTGTGGTTTTGCCTTCACTATATTGATGCAAGTAATTGAAAATAAACCAGGTTTGTGATTGTGAATGTGCTATGTGATAAGAATTGTGACACAAGTGATGGACGGAAATGGGAATTGATGTATTCAGAATAACTATGGTAGCAATACATGTAGCTTAACATGGAAGGTTATCGTTGTGACCTATCTATGCATATGAGTTGTGAAATACATGGAAATGGTATTGATGGCCTTGGAAGTTCATGTGAATTTTTGTTGTCACTCCTTGAGAATTATTGTTGCTATTTCTTGAGAATTGTTGT
This sequence comes from Nicotiana glauca, assembly GCA_026770625.1. Classification (NCBI taxonomy): domain Eukaryota; kingdom Viridiplantae; phylum Streptophyta; class Magnoliopsida; order Solanales; family Solanaceae; genus Nicotiana; species Nicotiana glauca. The sequence continues at coordinate 72,241 of MU752729.1, read as the reverse complement.
TGTTATTCTTGTGACTTGTTGGTTGTGGTGTTGCGTGTCAATTGTGATTGCTCGGTGGGATCGGGTTGCGTGCCGAAACACGAAGTAATAAGGTGTAGGTTGTGGTGATAAGGGTGGCCGACATAATAAGGTTGGAAAGCGATCGAAATCGCCATTGAAATGAAATTTTGAACCAATTGTGAAACTATTGATGAGGAAATGTGGAAGGGGAAACAGGAGAGATTGTAATTTGTTTAGTTTGATTGTTCTCTCGTTGTGGATTTGATTGTTAAATTCTATTACAATTACATACTTGTTTATGGAGTAAAGGTTGTATACCTATTTGGCTTAATTGTTCTCTTCCTGTGGATTTGATTGTCGTTCTATTATTACTGCTTACTTGTTTATGGTTCGAGTTTACTTGGGGTAAAGTTTGTTCATACATACCAGTACAATTCAAATGTACTGATGTCCCTTTTGCCGGGGATGCTACATTCGTGTTATGATTGTAGGTGGATCCGTAGCAGGTACTCCAGCCCACCGTTCGTAGCTCTCCCTTCGCCTTCAATGGGCTTTTTGGTGAGCCCCATTCCCTTCGGGGCCCTGCGTTACTTAGGCTGCTTATTTCCGTAGTTTTATTTTGCTGTTGTGTAAGGTATAGCCGGAGCCTTGTTACCGGCAATTACTATATTATCCTGTTGTAATTTTAGAGGCTCCGTAGATAGTGGATGTGGGTAAAAGCTTATGTAAATCACCGTTTCTTTTGTTGGGCAACGAATTAATAACTTCACTAACTACTATACATGTATATTTTGCAAAAGGTGTTTTAAGTTAATTATGGAGTAACGCGTGGGATAGGAAAGGCACCAAGGTCCGCTTGGCTGGGGCTTCCCGGTCGGGCGCCGGTCATGTCCCTCGAATTTGGGGCATGACTTGTTGGAAACTAGACTCAAAGACCTTTAATTTGATAGGTTATCCATCACCCAAAACCTCATAGATATTTAGATATTCTCGTTCAAAGCGGTGGCTTGTGCGAACTCATTTGAAATCTTAACCTATAATGGACTTTTCCAATTTTCCTTATACTTAGGCCTTTCCTTGGACCCCAAATTAGTTAACATAAGACTAATACACTTATCTACCAAATACAGTTGATGACTACCATGTTAATAGCATATAAACATATTATAATAAGCCTGCGTGACACTACAAAATCCTAAATTACTTAGCAAAATTTTTCGGGGCCTTACAGGTTCTTAAATCAATCTGATTCATTCCATTCCCACTCAATGATAGATATCATGACCATAGGGATTAGATCAGCAATAGTAGATACCATCACCTGCAGAATCTTAAATTGGTCTACTCGAAAATCAGTCTACTCTGAATCCGTTTTAAAGAATCAAATTCATTTACTTAACGTTGTTTAGTAAGCATGCCTATAGGATTTCAAACTAATCATTTTGAGTTATTATTGTTTCACTGCATTCTAAATTTAGTAGATATCATGCCTATTGAACCCCGTTTAAACACTTAGCTAAGCTTTAGAGTAATAACAATAAAACTAAATTCGCCTCTATTAATTAGTAACTGCTCCAACAAGCAAGCAGGCCAGATATGGGCTTCTTATATGAGGTATATGATAAATCTGGCTCTGAATCAATCTCCCCTCGTCTTTACTATTTCAATCAGACCTAAATAGTATGTGTAAGTCATGCTAGATATGTGCTTTTGTTCAAGGAGGTGTATTTGAGCCTTTATCTATTCATATGCTTCCCTAACGTGTAGTATGTGTTTTATATGTCTGTCCGACCTCTTTTTTCGCTACTACACCCCGCAAAGGTATAATAAAGGGAGTTTTTACAATTAAAGGACAATCGAAACGGGATTCGTTTATTAAGAGATTCAGAGTCGTCACTTGTGAGATTTATGGTGTCGCAAGTCACCTGTTTGAATCCGAATAGAGGAAAAGAATGACTCTGTTTAACAGTCCGCGAACCAAAAATCCGAGTAAGGAATTCTGTTAACTCGGGAGAAGGTGTTAGGCATTCCCGATTTCTGTGGTTCTAACACGGTCACTCAACTGTCATATTTGGCTTAAATTATCTGATATTTAATAATTATGAACCTATGTGCAAATTTTAACTTTAACCACTTTTATTATTATTTTTTAATGAGAATTGCAACGTCGTAAAAAAGTGTCTCGAACCACGTCACACAAATACACCCGTTGTTGTAAACACATTCCGACTTCGTTGAAATTTGAATTTGGGTAACATAAATGCCCACCCGAGTTTAAGAAGGTAAATTATTGAAATACGCGGCTGAATAGACTAACGCGTTATTATTTTTGAGAAGACTGTGAAATTCGCTAAACAGCCCGTCCTGAAATCTAAGTATATATTTAACAAGGGCCCCACAATCTATACATTTATTTGGCGAGGCTCGTCCCATTTATTATTTAAAGGCCAATTCTAAAGCAAACTATATTTTTCTATTAAATTGTCTCTAAAACAAAGTAAAGTCCTAATTAATTATTATGGCTTAAATACTACTATAATTGGGTCCATGTATTCATGAGAATTTTTATCTTTAATCAGTTTGGGCCTTGAATATCGCCACATAGGAAAACCCGGCCCAGGTAGGCCTAAATAGTAAGCCAGTCTCAGGCCAAGGCCCAGGCGGGCACATAACTAAAATAGGACCTGGGCCAACCGTTGTAACACTGAAGCCCAAATAGCCTGAAGGAAGGATAATTATTAAATCAAACTTGACTTTTAATTAAATCAGAACCAATACATGCTGAAATTGTCCCAAGTGGTTTCACCCAAATTAATAAAACAAATTGTTTGAATTCCAAATTAAGACTGAGATTATTTTATATATTCAACTAATGGTGAGTCCTTAAACGTCATTTAAGGATGAAAAGCAAACTGGAGATGTTGGACTGAATTTAACTATGGTAATTCATGGCATAACCTGGACTGATTATACTAATCGGCTTGAGTGGTACATGTTCGAATCACGTAAGCTACTGCTATTAACCACTAACACACAATTATTTATACCTACATTGAATTAGTGAACAAGATGAAACAAAGGAATGGTATCACTAATTAGGCTGTTGATTTTAGTTACTACACTATAAAAGTATTTGACATGCATACTTTGCTTGAAATAGAGATGGAAACAAGCATCACACACTGATCTCTACATCAATTATGAACCCATATGATCCTGATATTCGATTTTTATCACCAGGCTAGATTGAAGCCAATATTAGACCATACTAAATCTACAGCTGATAACTACAACTTAACAATCCAAAAAAAGTCCACTTAGGTACAAATCACACAGTTTGAGCCTCATTGAGTATGGATCTAGTTAGACTACATTACACAATTACATGTCCTTAATATATAATTAACTACAAATACATCTTCCAGCACACACATGCTTGAATACTTTCATTTCGTGTTTTGATAAGTGAAGCTACATCAATGAAGTCACTAAGTGTGTGCCTGGAAATCAGACATCAACAGGAAGGAGAAACAGTTAGCATAGCATAACAGGCAACAGCTATCAGGAGTTTCAATCTGCCACAACACAGCAAGTTCAACCCAAGAATGACTCAGTGACCCATGAAACAAATAGAAACTGAGAGAGTGACCCACAACAATACCAAAACAAGCCAAGTAACTCAAATAGGCACCCAGAACCACTTAAAACTTTCAGCAAGCTAGAGTTCAATCTGAAACGAATTCAACTGGACCCAAAATCACTCAAGACCAATCTAGTAAGCTTAAATCAGGAAAAATGAAATCAATGAAGCAGAAAGGGAGCTTCAATGAAACAGTGATCTTTTTCAATATTCCTCTCTGTATTTTTAAACTTTCAAAACTCTCTAAAAGACTCCCGTACAATATCAAGAATTATGATTAAAAAACCTCTCAACGCTCTAAAAGATGCTCGTTTAAACTCTCAATTGAATGCCTTCTCTCTATTCCCTCTCAATCTGTATCAGAATCCTCTCTTTCTTCTATCCCCCCTTCTGTTTGTATCTGAATCTCTCCCTTTTACAAACTTCAGACTTCCCTTTTATCCTTTTCAGATACCCTCAGTGAGTACTTTTGTTAGTGCACTTCCCACTATGTTTCAGCTTTTCATTTGTTAATTACCCATTATCCTAGTGCTTATTAAATTATTCTATCCATTGTCCCGTTATCTTTAGCAGCCCACTAAGCTAATTACTGCAGGTCCAAATTCCCAAATTACCCTTTAAAACCTTATGAATTATGTTTTACACTTATCAGCAGCCGGATCAAGACATGGGTCAAATTGACCCAAGGTTAATCAAACAGTGGCTTTCAAATCCCCGGACCGAACCCTCCCTGAACCTCAAATGGTTCGGCAGATTCTGGAGTCCAAACGACTCAAAGGGTCCAAATGTTCAAGTCCAAACAAGCCACTTACTCGAATTTTGGTTTAATCATTCTAAAGATTAACTAATTCAAATCTAATATTTTCTATCAAAATCAGAAACAAGATCACATTTAACAGGTTCAAAAAGTTTAAAATTATTTCTAAAGCATGACTATCAATATTCACAAAACTAGAAATTAAAATCGAACTGAATTAACAATTTAAATATGACATAATTCATAGTTCACACTTAAGCTTAATCATAGAAAAAGAAAATAAGAGGAAGAAGAGAAGACTTAAAATAAAAACAATGAAAAAGAAATGATTCAAGTAACTTACTGATAATAAAATTACAGGGGACCTTCGAACCTTCCGTTTTAAACCCAATCTTGACTTTAACTGTGTGTTCTTATCAAGAACCCACAGTCAAAGTCAAGACGAGCTTAAACGACTCGGGATTCTTGGGATTTTAGTGTTCGAACCCTAAATTTGAAATTCGGCACATCCTGGTTTGATTCGAAGGTAGGTTTTTATAGCTTTAGGAAGAGGGGGCCAAGGTGGCTGTATGGTGATAGATTGGGACAGTTTAGGGGCGGCGCCGCCACCGGGGAATCTTGTGGCGGTGCTAGGGTTCATACTTTTAAATAGATATTCGACGGGCTCCGGTGTGATTAGAAGGAAGGGGTTTGGATATTTAGGAGGAGGAAGTTGAGGTGGTTCTGTGGTGTTAAGGTAGAGGACTTTGGGAGAGTTAGGGTTCGGGGTTGATTCTTCGATCTAATATTCGAAGGGTTCTGGAATGATTCGAGGTTGGGGGTTTGGGGCTTTGGAAAGAGGGGACCGAGGGGGTCCTATGGTGTAATTTTGGTGTTGGTTGGCCACCCTCTGCCGCCGTGGGCGATTTCCGGCGGGCAGAGGATGGGGCTGGTCTCTAAGGGTTTGAGAGAGACGAGTAGAGGGGTTCTGAAGGGGGGCTGGGTTGGGTTTGAATGTTATATACAAGATGTGAGATTTAACCCAAGACGTTGGACCAACTGAGATCAACAGTTTGGATTAACTTACTTAAGTAAAACGAAGTCGTTTTGGCTAAGTGGGGGACTGGATCAGTCCTGGGCATAATGGGTTGGGTCGTGAGAATCTCATTGGACCGTTCAATCAAAATGATTCAATTATTGAGATTAATCGACTTGAAACGATATTGTTTCATTGATGCTGGAGATGGATTGAACCGTTCGATCTAATAAGATCAACGGTTCAGATCAAGTGTGACAAAAACAACGTCGTTTGGATTGGTCGAGAAAATTGACTGGATGGGGGCCTGGGCTGGGGTATTTTTTGTGCAAATTTGGCCTGGATTTGGAAGTTAATTCCTGATTTTGGCCTAATTTGATTTTTTTTTTCATTCTCTTTTCTTTTCAATTTTCTTTCTAATGAAATATTGTAAGACCTTAATAGGCATGACAAATTGTAAGACCTCAACAGACATGAAAGTCCCGTAGTTTAGGCTATACGTCGCATTTGTAAGAATCCCTAAAGGGCATACCCTCGATGTAGATGCCTAAAATGCCACTTAGGATCATAGAAGGCTACGGCCAAACGCATATGACTACGGTCAAGACGACTGATACAACCAAAATGACGTGACTCGGAGACGCCCGACTGTCGCTAAAAAAATACTCTGAATATACTTTGGAAAAAATCGGTTAAAACAAGCTTCCCCTCAATAGGCAAGAAACGAGCTCTGACCACATTGGCTACAAATCACAAGAGCGTCGATCTACTCGACCTACGAGCTATAAACCTTACGAGGCGCTCAAAACATCACCAACAACAACTTGAAATAGAGGTTCTTCTAAAACTGACGATGGTTCAGGCAAAAATATTCTAAAAGATCTTAACGAGCAGAAATAAAGACTACAAAAAATCCCACAGGCAAAAATTGCATAAGAGCCATTATCGCCAGCTAAGCAAACCTACGGGCCTCATATTGAAAGGTCCCTGCAACCAAACAATGTAAGAGCCATTGTCGCCAGCTAGAAAATTGAAAACTTGAGTATTAATGTGAGCTCTAATTGTAACCTGATTCGGAGACCGGATCCAAAATAGTTAACTAAGCAAGCCTACGGGCCACATACTAAAAGGTCTCAATGACTAAATGGCATAAACGCCACTACTACCGGCCAGAATCTCAAGGAAATTTAAGGGTCGATTACAGCTTGAATCATAATGCAACTCAGAGACTGGATCAAAAAATTGTAATATGCCTAAGGGCAGGGCTTAAATGCCACTACCACTGGCCGAAATCTCAAGGATATTTAAAGGTCTATTACAGCTCGAATCGCAAAGAGACTTCGGGATTGTACTAAAAAATTGTAATATGCATAAGGGCACGGCATATATGCCACTACTATAGGCCAGAATATCAAGGAAATTTAAGGGAGCGACATAAATGCCACTATCGTCGGTCGCCGAATCATGGAAGATTAAGGGTCGGATACAGCTAGAATCACAACGCGACTCAAATATTGGACCTAAAAATAAGTTAAGTTGCAGTACACCGAAGGGCAAAGCTCAAATGATACAACAGTCGGCCGACAAAATCTCCAAGCCACGCTCCTGCGAGTTCATTGCAACCAAGAGAACAAAGGACCATCGTCCTCCCCATATAGGCAGAGAAGAGCTTGAGGGTTAATTGAAGCTCGAGTCAAAACTAGACTCAAAGACTGAACCCAAAGAAGTTGAAGCGGCAAATGCCCAAAGGCAAAAAGTGGAAAATCAAATGCTACCTACTCGCACAGGTACAAAAGTTCAAGGGCAAAAAGGCTCGAACTGAAGCTCGACTCAAGGACTTAGCTTAACATAGTAACTCGGACCTAAGTCCATAACAGGACTACGCAAGGAAGCTTCAATGGATTAAAGAGAACGCATGGCGCAACCCCTAAAGGGCATCTTTTTATCTCCCCAAAAAAATGACAAAATGTTACGAAGGAGCAACACCAGCAGCAAACACTAGGAGGAATGATTCGCCCGAAGTCCACCATATGCCTTCCCCAAATAAGTAGCTATTGAAGGCAGATTCCAATGACCCTCGAAGAAGCGAAGGCACCCTCACGTTGCATTTAAGCAGCAACAAGTTCAATAAACAACCAAAGGCACTAGCCGTCGGCACCATCTCCGGTACCGGTGCAATAGTTAATGTCGGGGGCACCATCGCAGCAAGACAAAGCCCTAAAAAGCCAGCAACGCCTTCACCAACACGAGATTGGCGCACAAAGGCCTCCACGGAATGAAGCCAGCAAGCAAAAGCAGTTATTTTTAACAAACACTCACGCGGAATATGCCCAGATGGCGATTCGGATAGCCCAAACACAAGTAGACCTCCACTAGGAGACCGTATCCAAGGATCCATTGGCGTCCCTCAAAGGGACGATTCTCCTCTTAAAGGCCACTACAAATTCTAGAGACACTGCCCATACCTTCACGGTAACAGCCCGGTGGTTTGAAGTTACTGATCTTATTCAATGTCAGAACACAAAGGATCCTGCGCAAGGCCATTTTTATTAGTCAAAGGCTCCAGGGAGAATCGAGGTGGCACCTGAGTGAGGGCAACTCCTCAGCTGAAGGCAACTGCATTTTCTCCAAAAGGCTATCTAAAAACGGTCTGAAAGGGACCCTTAGGTGCCTAAAAGTAATCTTCTCCCGGGATACCTTTCGCGAGAGACCCGAGATTCAACCAACTATCTTCATGTGATTCAGGGAACCTGATGGCCCGAGTCTATCAGATCAACTTAAGCTCGTTCGGAAGCACGACTACGGGCTCGAAAATAATCCCCATAAATCAATGAGAAATCGGGAGAAACATTTGCATCCGAACCGGGCATCAGCAATTAACAACGAAGGATGACGTTTAAAAGCCTCAAGGTGCATAAAAACATACAAAAGTGCGGCAAGGATTGATAGTAGAATCCAAGAAAAGTATACTTATATTCATAGAGATCCTTACATATGATTACAAAAGCCCACAAAGGGGGAAACCCAAAGATATACATACAGCAAAAACCTAAGACTCTAGCCTATCTTTGTGTGGCCTCTGTATCGTCATCCCCTCAGGCACATAACCTCAAAGGCAATATCTTCCAAGCCTAAGGCCCTCGAGGAGTTGAGGAAAGGAGGTAAGAAGTGGGAGGGTGAAAACCTAGCTGTCGTAAACCCCGCCGGTGTCACTCCCAGCTACTTCTTGAGACATTGCCCCAGCCTAGAAGGAAACAGATAGTAGGAACCGCTGCCGCACCCCTTAAGAATCTAAAAGAGGTATAACGCGCCAAGTCAAGGGAAGAGGGTGAGCAACAATGTATAATTCGATCTCCCTCTTGAGCAGTAGTGCATAGTCATAAAATACCCCAGGATTGAAAGGAATCAGCTCTCTACCTCATATCCCCAAGCCGACAACGACTGCAGCAGAAGAAACAACAACAACACCACGGTGGCACAATACCTTCCAGCCAGAAAAATATCAAGGAAGGAGTTAAGGCGCATATGGCGTAAAATCTTGAAGCCTGGGCTTCACACAGGTTGAGATGGTAGAAATTCAAGATAGCAATAAAAGAAGGAGAGATTGGTATCGAATGGAGTTTTAGTAAAAATGCCAGCCACAAGAAGCACCATTTGTTGGAGGGCAAAGCAACCGATCGCCATTATCGCCCCCGCGAAAAACATAACTATGAGTGCAATTAATGTTTTCATAAAAGTTGAAACGATACCAATGACATGAATCCAAAAAATAGAGAGTCGTAACATTTCAGACGGTCACGGGGGACCGAGAAGGTGAAGTATCTCGATACCTAGGAAGCTGAACCATCGGCACGACACTGCTGCAGGAGATCAGGAAATGATATATCTATAACATTTCTTATCATTGGGAAACTGATTTTCCCCTGACATGAAGCTTAGAGAGTAACCCTGGAGGCACGAGATCTCGGATCGGTCGCTTCAGTCGAAACCTATCGATACCCTACCAAGATCAAACATCAGCTAAGGTCCTAATGAACGAAAGTATCCCCCAAAGGATGCACCGGGGTTGGTGAAATTTATCCAAGTGGCTCGACGCCGGACCTCATATGACTTAATTTAACGGGCTGTCATATCTCATTCTGTTTTGTCACACTATGTATTTGTACTAAGTTTAGACGTCCCCGTTCTATAAAAAAAGGGTAACCAACACCTTGTAAGCAGAGCTCCAATTGTTCTCCTCAAGTGTAATAATATTTTCTCCCTCTCTTTTCACTAACTTGCTTATTGCCTTTGGCTCAAAGTCATTTATTGTCGGACATTCTTCTTGTTTATCATTTAGTGACCCTCGAGGTCGTCTCCGTATTAGTTGCATCTTAGCTTGTTTCTTCATTCTATAGCTCACTATTGGCCAAAAGAGCCCTACCTAGTTATATCTTTTATTGTTATATCATCCCCAACTGTCCTCGACTGTTCAAGATTGACATCAACGCCGACCCCGAGGCTCCATCGACCATCTCTGCCCCCGGGCAATAGGCCCCTTTGGTTTGGTTATTGCCTCATTTTAACTCACTTTTTCATTATTATACTTCACGTTCTTAGCATTAACTGATTTATAATTAGCTCATGAATAGACCACGTATTTTTAGAATCACATTTTAAAAAAAATTATTGTTACCATTTTCATGGTAATCAATTCATTTTTAACCCCTCCCTGAGTGCTTTCATTTCTGCATGTAGTGATCCAGTAGCCTGGGTAGTCTTAGCAAATCCAACTATCCAATTCCCATAGGTATCTCAATTAATCCTCCAAGGCCAGTTCTTTCGTTGTGAATTTTAAAACTAGCATCGATTTTTAGTTTAAACCACACCCTATGTGGCTTGTTCTATTTAATCCGAATGGGGATTTTGGTACAAGTGCTAGGACCCTTTCCTGTGAGAACAATAAATTCAATTGCTTTTTTGATGATATGGTTAATATTGATAGGGAAGTCCATGTTATTTTGATTGTTATTATTTCTATTATTCCAAATATCAAATGGCAAAATGCAAAAAGTAATTCTAGTTTAAAAGGTTATTTGAGAAGGTGAAATCTAAGCTTTTTACTTGAATGAGCTAATTCTTGATGGTCTCGTTTTTCGAATTATCCCACCCCAGTTTTTTCCAAAAGGATTTTACCGCCTAACAGTGAAGGAAAATGTGGCTTATAGTCTCTTCTTCTTGACACTTACAAATAGGCCACAAAGGGTCAATATTCATGCCAATTTGTCAGAGGTATTTCCGGCATCAGAGTCTATTATGGAGACATTGCCACTAGAAGAATTTATGTATTGTTCTAGTTGTTGAAGAGAAATACTAGTAGTGTAATTGATGAAATTTTGGATCCCTTGAAGTCTAGCCAGTAGCTTCCTTTTTTCCCTCATTATGTTTCCAAAAGTACTATTCTTCCAAGGCTTAATTTTGTCTATAAAATTTTAGCTACCTTTCAAATAGTCATTCCTTAGCCAATTTTTTTCTAAAATAGTTTGAAACACTGGATGCATGCAATAGTAGGTTTTCCATATAAAGGGTTCCTTATGGTATAACTAATTTTTAGGAATTAATTCAAGTAATAAGGTTTTATGATCCGTGTGGGTTTTAGGTAGATGAATAAGAGAGCTTTTTGGGAATAAATCAACCCAGTGTTTATTTCCTAAAATTTTGTCTAAACGTTCCATGATGAGACCCCTGTTTCCATGTCTAAGGTTTGACCATGTATACTTACACTCTTTGAACCCTAAATCTATTAGATTAGAAGAGTTTAGCTTAGACCAGATAAAATTAGCTCTACTATCTTTGATAGTCTTTCACCAAATTTTTTGTTAGAATCAAAGATATCAATGAAGTCACCTCCAACTATCCAAGGTCCTTTATATGTCTTACTAATGTGCTCTAATTTATCCAACATCAAGTTTCTATTATGAATATTAGTACTAGCATAAATTAAAGAAAAGAGCCACTTTTTAGAATAGGTATTACCTCTAATGTTGCACGGATCTCCTGATTTCTATGAACCACATTGTGGATATTAACTATTTTGTGGTTTCACATCATAACCGCGCCTCCTGTTTGGACTTCTGCTATAGCCTATATCAACTCCATAAAGCCAAAGTCACTGAGAAATTTTGCATGGTTCACCATTCTTGTTTCAATAAGAGTTACTAAACAAGGTCTATAGGTATCAACCATTTCCCTAAAATTTCTTCTAAAATTGTCATTGTTTCCTCCCCTTATATTCCATATAACGATGTTGGTTGGATGATTCATGGCTTGATTAATGGTTGAATTTGCTCGTTCCCCGTTCTCCCTGATCTTTCATGGAAACACAAGATTCCTTCTCAGAGATGGCACTAGGATTATGGCTCTGTTGCCAACTGTTGGATCTTGCGGTTGTCTGATATCCATAGAGTACTTGAAGAGTGACAGTGGGCAACTAAGCACATGCCTCTTCTCTTGCATCTCGCTGAATAATAATACCGTTATCCTATATAGGCTTTAGAACTCTAGAACTCGCTATATGATTTGGTTGATGGGTTCTTCCTCCTCATCCATTTCTACTTCTACTGGCCCTGGTATTTGGTTTTCTTGTTCTTGATGAGGTGGAGCTTGTTGTTGGATGGGAGGGTGTGGTTGTTCTTGGGGTGCTGGGTTGATCTTCCATGGTATAAAAATGGGGCTCAGGTGAGTGTATATTTCCGTTGGAAAGAAGGGCATGTCTAGAGGAGCATTTTTTGGGTGAATTGGGTTGAACTATGGTGGCATGGTCTGTTGGTGCATTATTGCATGGACCATTTGAGGGTTTAAGGAGGGCATCTATGGTTGGAGAATGTTGTTCAACCACATTTGGTGTAGATAGTTGTTCATGGCAAGCCTCATTCCTTCTTCCGCTAGATGCTCTTGAAACTGAGTGTTGTGGAGTATCACAATTGCTTCTTGTTCATTGATTTGGACATTGAAGGAGATTGCATGTCCTGTTTGACCTAGTTCCATCCACGAGGCAGGCTGATAATCCTGTGCCTTTAGGGGTTGTGCATAGACAATTTGTGGGTTCTCGAGTGGGGGGAATAGTGGATGGTTCTCCATGGATTGTGTTTTGTGTTGTCGTAGTATTTGGATAAGCCTTTTCCTTCTTCTTAGGGTTGAAGGAAGTCTTGGCATCTTTAATGGTGGATTGAGAGTTTAAGGTAGTGGTAGTAGGCGTGGGTTTGGGGCTACTGCAGTGGACAAGCGATTGGGGGGTTGGTGATGATTGCAAGAACTTTGGTTGCCCAATGCCTTGTTTTATACGAATATTTTCCATGAATATAGTATCCATTTCTTCCTCAATGGCATAGGACATTTGTCCATTGTCAATGATGTGAGTTTCCATTTGGCTTGCATGCCTAGGAGTGGGTATGTTTTCATATCTTAGGGAAAAATTTTGGTCAATTTTTTTGTCCAAAAATGGATTATTACCAGATTTGTGGTTTTATCTCTTAATAGGGTGAGTAGGTGATACACTTAAATTACACTTTTATAAATTGTGTAAGGCGGTCGATGTTAAATATAATAACCCAACAAGGTTGGGGTCAAATCCCACAGGGAATAGGTTCGAAAAGGATACTAGAATAGCGTGTTGCCCGACTAAAGTCGTAATTCTATCCGGTTAATAGTAATAGGAATGCTGTTTAATAGTGACAAGAGTATGGATTTATGTCATTTTGAAGTGATAACTAGCTGGAATGTCGAATAAGTAATTAATAAAATTAATGAAACCAAGGTTGTGCCCCTTCAATGAAATGTAATGCTATCGGTGTTAATATGATACATTTCTAATGGTCGATCCTTTTGATATGAAATTGATGTCTAAGCAACAACCCAATATTTCCCAATAGTTGGATAGTATTTCCTCTTTATAAATTTTTCAAATGTAAAAGAGTCGCAATTAATAACAGTCAATATATGCCAAATAAAACCCACTTATCCCTAAGCGATTTTATTAAACAAGGTTTAAAGCCTTGAATCTTTAATTTTTACTTCTACCAAATTCTAACCCACTTTCCCAAGCAAAGTAGAATTTAATGGCATTTGTTAATCTTTGCAACCAGCAATAATAAATGAAGTATGAGAAATCAATAAATATCAACCAACCATTTTATATATATTCAATGTTAAATACCCATTAACATAACACCCATTTTGGGGTCCAGAACCTTAGTATTTAAAACTAGCCACTCATGCTACAAAACAAAATCCAAAGAGTATTTAATGTCATAAAGGCTTAAAAAGTAGAGAATCTTCACCCAAAAGCTTCCAAAAGTGAGAAATATTAATGTCTTGGAATGTAGTGGAAAGACCAGACAAGATGAGCCCATAAAGACATCATAAAACTATTTATAGTGGGCTCAAAATCGGGACAGAAAAAGGACAAAAATACCCTTTCCGTTCTGATATGCGACCCTATTTGTGTCGCAGAGCACGTATGCGGTCCGCATCTTGATTTTCCTTACCATATAATGGAACCCTAGTTGATAGGTCTTCATCGCATTCAAGTTATGTGGATCGCATTGCAGAAATGCGATCGCATTTTGCATCGCATTTTCATCAGTCAGTGACATTCATGGTTGGTTTGCGGTTGATTCTGCGGCTTGCATGTTGGTTCTGCGGTCGCATAGTAGACCGCATTCTTGACTTTGAATTTTAGCCCAGAATTCTGCTTGTGTTTGCGATTTGGCGTCCATTCTGCGTCTCGCGGGTTTGATCTACGATCGCATAGTGAGTCGCAGACCAGCTTCCTTGCTATATTTTGCTCTTTTCTTGTCTTTTTCTTTCCAATTCCATGTTCTTGGATCCTCAGTCTTTGTGCACTATAGAAACAACAAAATTACATAAGTAACGGAGATAATTTCATTAAAACAAGCTAAAATCTAAGCAATTAGTATTGAAATGTGCCGAAATTCTCCGGCATATCAACACCCCCAACATAAACGCTTGCTTGTCCTCAAGCAACTAAAAGAAACTTAGCCTATTCTAGACTTTACTTACAAAACATGAAACGATAATCACTACGGCTGGTGTTCATTGCTAGTACGTCAAGCATGCATTTACAATTGTTTTACACTTCCTGAACTGATAATATATACATGGAAAACTAGTCAACTTGTTAACCCCGAGCCTCAGACATTGCAACAAAATGTTACCCTCAAGTGAGCACAATTGCATTTGACTCAAAAGCCTAACTTTTGTTTGACTCCACAGTTCATGTACCCTTACCAGAAAGAATGTCTCAAAATCACAATATTAACAAGGACAACAAAAAGGGACATTTTACAAATACACTCACTCTCAAAAAGAACTTCAAATGCTACAACATTTCATATTATAAGCTTTCCCTTGTTTTAATTCATCGCTTATTCAAGAGTGTTCGGTTGGAGGTCCCGTAAGGACTTTTTTAGCTTGTAATGTAGTTTTAGGGCAGGGTTGGATGAACATTTGGGTACAAGTGACTTTACCCTCCTTGAACACTGCTCACATTGTTTCATTCTTACGCACTTTGCTTCTTTTCAGACCCCCATATCTTCACTTTCATCTAGGTTCCAATATAGAACAACCTTACTTACCTCTTCTAATCTTTATTCACAACTCCACACTTTATATACATCTACAAGTTTTCTCTTTCTCTTTTTGTTTTTCTCTTTTTTTTATGAGCTTGAATAATATAAAACAAATACTTTTGAGGCATGTGGTCCTAACTCAACGTACAACCTTAGCAACCTCCACTATGACACCACCTCCAACATAGGCTTTTAGCCTCATTCTCAATGTTCAAGGAGGGACGGGTTCAGGAGAGGGGATTATTTTACAAAAAAGGGAAAGGTTTGTAATGAGTTGGCCAAAGAAAAGGCTTAAAGGCTCAAATTGGGTACTAGTGATATTATGTATGTACAGGTCGGCTTGAAAGGCTACAGAGGTTTAGCAATTAAGACAAAGAATGCATAAGACCATCCCTCCAACCAAACATACTACCATTAGCATTGAAAGACCAACCGGGCAAGTTCTGGATGATAGTACACACAAGAATTATATACACACAGGGAACTCACACTCACATGGCACATGAACTGTTTCAGTCACATAGTTTGATGCTTTCGAGTCAACACTTGGCATTCAACGCTTTCATCATAGGCACATGTTCACACAGTTGATCCTTTTTTTTTATAAACATACAGAAGGGTATATGCTATGTACATACACACATGCTTGATACTAGGCAATTACACCAAACCAGTCAATATGATTCATCCTACTCTTATGTTTCTGCTACTACACCCTTAAATAAAGGGGGGGAAGAAAAACCAAGGGGAATTGTTTACTAATTGCTATTTATGGACACCACTATGAACACAAAGCACTTATGAACACAAGATAAACACTACTACTAACATATACACATTTCATAACACAACTTATGTACCAAAGTCATACTAATATATACAGAACACAAAATACTCATAAGTACAAGAGTTTGCAATTTCCAATATCACAAAAAAAAAATATAACACATATCTACAAATGCTACCCTCCACCCCCAACTAAAAAGCATGCATTGTCCCTAATGCACAAAAATAAAGAGATGAGTTTGAGGGGGGGCTCATAGGGGCACACTAAGTGCTATGGGAGTCAGTAGCTGGCTGGGTCTGGAGGGATCATCCTCAGATACGGCAGCTGGGACCGATGGCAGTACGGTCTGGGATGTGGTCTCCTCTGCTGGAATAGTGCCCTCAGGCTGGCTCATAGCAGGAATGGGTACTGGAGTTGGTGGTGGGGCCTAAGAGCTGTTGGATGTACCCACTGATGATTGGTTAGCTGTAAGAGCTGTAGGAGTAACCATGTCTATCATAGATCGCTGGATCACTGTCTGCATGTCTTCTTGTTCTATCTCAGTAACAGCAGCCTCCTCAATAACAACATCCTCAACTGAGGCATCCGCAATCTGCTTCCCTTCATCTTGAGGACCATCACCGCTGGAATACCCCGAACTTTCCTCATCGTCGCTCCCATCTTCCTCATCATATCCGGGCTTACCCGAATGTTTGGACTCCTCCCCCAAAGGGATCTCAATATGTGCTGGAGTAGGGGCAGTCTTAGTCATCAGTGCAGAGAAATCAAGACCTAAGTCTGGAGGTACTGATCCTGTAGCTTGGTCACCGTCAGGTGGAAGGAGGGATGACAGATCGAACTCCAAGTTTTGCATCTTTTGGAGTTCAGTCTTCATAGAAGCGACCTCCTCCTTAAGGCTAGGCAATCCACTTAATTCCACCCGCTCTATCTTCTCTATCCGCAACTCAAGTTGCTACAATAGATCCCCATACGTTGATTGCCGTTGCTGAAGATCCGTAACTGAGACTTGCACCGGAGTCAGGGTTTGTTCAATAAGAGTCGGTAAAGTCTTCAACAGATGGTCTACCTTGGCATTGGCGTGCTGAGACAATAGACCAAGCTTTAAGACAGCAAGGATGGAAGCAGCGGGCTGGACAGTGGTTGATTAAGGAGCAGGCTCGGAGGTGGAAGAGGCTGCCACAGTAAATTGAGGGGTTATAGTGGGATGGGAACTGGAGGGATCATCTGTAGGCTGTTCCTGAACTGGAGTGACCAGTGGGATAACAGCATCACTAAGTCTAGTGATATCAATGACTTGTGTTTCCTTCCCTATTTTGTCTTTGCGCTCATCTACATGAACTTTCTTTGCTTTGCACAGGGTAGTGATTAAAGAGGGGTATGGGAGTGATATAGCGAACTGCGTAG
Source organism: Nicotiana glauca (assembly GCA_026770625.1). Lineage (NCBI taxonomy): Eukaryota > Viridiplantae > Streptophyta > Magnoliopsida > Solanales > Solanaceae > Nicotiana > Nicotiana glauca. The sequence continues at coordinate 55,009 of MU752729.1, read as the reverse complement.
CTCGAATCCCTATCTCTTGGAACATCACCTCTCCAACATCTATTTTGATACCACTCATGATGAAGGCAAGTAGAAACGCCTTCTCAATCGCTATTTCAGTTTTGTTTCGAGTCGGTATCAATCTAGAGGTGAGGAAACTCAGCCAAAAATGACCCTCTTTTGAAAAGCTTTAATTGTAAATCTTCTTCCCAGGATTGATCCAGGCAGGTGTTCCCTTTGCGATCACGGAGGCAATCCACCCTCGCTCACTTTCTTTCTTTGCTAATTTATGGTCATATTTTGCTATGCCTGAACTCCAGTCGGGGACATACACTTTGTTTATGGCACCTGCGTGGCAGAAAACCGCTTGCCCTAGAACAAGCACCTCATCAGTGAACACTCTATTGCGTTTGTGGTGTTTGGTCCTCGAGGCCCCATATGAAGCATAAAACTCGCGAACAAGAGACTCTTTGTATTCAGGAGGTGGTTGAGTGAAAGAATCCCATTTCCTCTTCTTGATGTTCTCTAAGATGTGGGGATATTGTTCTTTCAACCCATTCAAGCTCAGTTTCTTCTCGGGCAGGATTTTCCACTTGATGAGCCCGTCTTTATACCTTTCCCTGGATCCCTCTGCTCCCCGACGAAGTTGGAAGTCATTTCCGTGCTTCCTCCTTGCTTTAGCCAATAGGTCAACCTTGGGTAAGAGCACCTCCTATCAGACTGGGAGGGGCATGGTTCTTCGGACTCATTCCTTGGTCGCTTTGATTTTTGCTTGGGCTGATTGGAGGATAGCCTTTGTAGGACATGCTTTTGTCTGGGAGCCATATCTACACAAGGATGAAAAATGAGTGACAACAGAAGCAAAGTGGAAGAAAACACTGAAGAATTAAAAGAAAAAATTCAAAATGCGGTGTGTTCTGCGGCCGTAAAACCACAATGCGGACCGCAGAGGCATCGCAGAACTGATGGTCTCAAAGTGTGTTCAATCTGTGGTGGATTTAGCGATCACATAACCACTACGCGGACCACATAACCATCGCAGACTGGACTTGCCAAAACATGTATCACCAAATGCGATCACATATCTCACAGAAAAGTAGAGAATGCGATCGCAGAACGACCGCAAAAAGCAAGGCTCAGCAACTGGGACTTCTGTTCAGGTATGCAGTAAGTTTGCGCACCGCATGTCAATTATGCGACCGCAGACCCATCGCATTTTACCATCCCCAACAGCAAGGTTGGGGTTCAATTGTGCGGCCAAAATACAGACCACATTGTAATTATGCTATCGCAGAATGGCCACATTTCACCATCGTCCTCAAAGCACCTAGGGTTTTTCTCTGCGGCAAAAATGCGGACCGCATTTTCAACATGTGGACCACAGATGCCGTCTTCTACACAGGTTACCCTAGCTTACAACAATGGTGATCCTATTGTTGCTCCACCCCTTACCCCTAAATCATGCGCAACCCAAAGCAAATGACATCACAGGGAAACAACTACACAATTGTGCACATAAATACACCAACGAAAAACTTAGAAACTATAATGCAACACAAAAATATAAAATGAGGGAGAAACGGGTGCATACCAGTGAGGTTTGATGGTTGGACACTGAGTGTGAAAATTTTGAGTCCTGTGTTCGAGTCTTGATGACTGCTCGTGTTCTCCCCCTCTTTTCATTGTTTGTTTTTCTTTTCATTTTGTATAAATGTTTTTTGTTTTCTTTTGTTTTAAGTGAGTGAGAGATAAGAGAGAATGCGGCTTACCTTGTCCATTCTGCGGAGAAAGGGGCCACCGTATAACGCACAATACTACCGCATATGTGTTATGCGGTAAAGTTAATGACCAAACTGAGAGGAGGCAAATGCGGTACGAATTGCGGTCGCATAAGTAAAATGCGAACCGCATAATGTATCACCACATTGCATTTCCGACCTCCCTTTTAACCAAATGTTTTGTTCAGGTTTGCAGTTAGAATGCGGTCCGCATTGTGAAAATGCGACCGCATCTGTGCAGCATACTTCACCTGTTGGTTTTTCTTCCCCTTTTATGCATCCTTACCACGTATTGAGATCTTTTGAAACCCCTTCACTCTAACACACACTTTAAATTGCCCAACCAATTCTATCTAAAAAATGAAGAATTTAAAGAACAAAAGCGTGTTACCACACATGGGTTGCATCCCATGAAGCACTTGATTTAACGTTGCGGCATGACGAAGTTAATGTTCTTTTGATTTCACTCAATGGTCAGGCATGGACCATCTTTGAGAGCCAGCTGCTTTACCAAATGTTTTTCTCCATCAGTCCCAAGAAATGCTTGATGCGTTGGCCATTTACCTTGAATGTCCGTGACCCATCCGTTGCTTCTAATTCCACCGATCCATAAGGAGATACATTTACCACCTTGAATGGGCCGAACCATTTTGATTTAAGCTTGCCCGGAAATAATTTGAGTCTCGAATTAAAGAACACAACCAAATCACCCGCCTTGAAGTCTCTTTTCAGGATTTTCTTGTCATGGACAAACTTCATCCATTCTTTCTAAACAACTGCACTTTCATAATCATGGAACCGGAATTCCTCCATTTCATTAAGTTTTGTTACCCTCAAATTTGCAGCTTCCGCCCAGTCTAAGTTCAGCCTTTTCAATGCCCACATCATTTTGTGTTCCAACTCCACGGGTAGATGACATGCTTTACCAACGATTAACCGATATGGAAAAGTACCAATGGGAGTCTTGTGTGTCGTGCGGTATGCCCACAATGCATCATCTAGCTTCCATGACCAGTCTGTCCTATTAGCGTTAACAGTTTTTGATAGAATGCTCTTGATCTCCCAATTGGAAACCTCAACTTGACCACTTGACTGTGGATGATAAGGTGTGGCCACCTTGTGCTTGACGTCATACTTCTCTAGTAGCCCCGAGAAAGCCTTGTTACATAAATGAGATCCACCGTCACTAAGAATGGCTCTAGGAGTGCCAAACCGAGTGAATATTCTTTTCTTCAGGAACGAGGTCATACTCCTTGCATCATTGTTTGGTAAGGCAACCACTTCAACCCATTTGGACATGTAGTCCACAACTACCAAGATATATTTCATCCCACACGAACTTACAAAGGGACCCATGAAGTCGATTCCCCACACGTCAAAGATGTCTATATCCATCACAAAGTGCATTGGCATTTCATCCCTCTTGGAGATTAAACCTTGTCATTGACATTGGTCGCAAGCCTTGACCATTTGATTGGTGTCATGATAGATGGAAGGCCAGTAATAACCACATTCAAGAACCTTTGCTGCAGTCCGATTTCCCCCGTGATGTCCCCCAATCGGTGAGTCATGGCATGCCTTGATAATGGGCATAAACTCTTCTTCTAGAACGCACCTTCGGATAATGTTGTCGGCACAAACACGGAACAAGTATGGCTCTTCCCAATAATATTGCCGACAATCTCTCAAGAACTTCTTCTTTTGATAAGACTCCAACCCCTCTGGGATAAGATCACTTACCAAATAGTTAGCTATGTCGGCATACCATGGTTAGATAGTGCCAAGATATGCTTATCCGGGAATGCATCATTGATTTCAAGGTCTTCCTTTGGTCTCCCTGCCTTCTCAAGTCTTGACAAATGATCTGCCACCTGATTTTGAGTTCCCTTGCGATCTTTGACTTCAAAGTCAAATTCTTGAAACAACAAGACCCATCAAATTAATCGAGGCTTTGCATCCTTCTTTGCCATGAGATAGCGGAGAGCCGCATGATCTGTGTACACCACCACCTTGGATCCCAACAAATAGGCTCGGAACTTCTCAATGGCATAAATAATAGCAAGAAGCTCTTGCTCAGTGACAGTGTAATTCATTTGTGCCCCATTGAGTGTCTTGCTTGCATAATAAACTGGGTGGAGAACCTTGTTGTGACTTTGGCCAAGCATTGCCCCAATAGCTACTCCACTAGCGTCACACATGAGTTCGAAAGGAAGAGTCCGATCAGGTGTGACAATAATAGGTGTCGTGGTGAGCCTTAGCTTTAATTCATCAAAAGCCATGAGGCACGTATCATCAAACACAAATTTGGCATCCTTCTCAAGGAGTTTTCACATAGGGTTTGCAATCTTGGAGAAATCCTTGATGAACCGCCTATAGAATCCGGCATGCCCTAAGAAACTTCGAACGCCTTTCACCGAAGTAGGTGGAGGAAGCTTGGAAATAATCTCGATCTTAGCCTGGTCAACCTCAATGTCGTGCTTTGAAATCTTATGCCCCAATACGATGCCTTCATCCACCATGAAATGGCATTTCTCCCAGTCCAGCACGAGGTTGGTCTCCTCACATCTCTTAAGCACTTGTCTAAGATTATTAAGACAATGCTCAAAAGAATCACCTACTACCGAGAAGTCATCCATGAAGACCTCTAGGAAATACTCCACCATGTCGGAGAAAATGGACATCATGCACCTTTGAAAAGTAGCCGGAGCATTGCACAAACCAAATGGCATCCGACTAAAGGCAAAAGTTCCATAGGGGCAAGTGAATGTTTTTTTCTCTCGATCCTCCAATGCGATGTTTATTTGGTTGTAGCTGGAATATCCGTCAAGGAAACAATAGAATGACCTCCCCGCTAGCCGATAAAGCATTTGATCAATAAAAGGCATAGGGAAATGGTCTTTTCATGTTGCACTATTGAGCTTTCGATAATCCATGCATACCCTCCAACCGGTCACCGTTCGTGTTGGGATGAGCTCATTTTTATCGTTTTCAATTACGGTCATGCCTCCCCTTTTCGGCACACATTGCACCGGGCTTACCCAAGAACTATTGGCAATAGGGTAGACCACCCCGGCATCCAACCACTTGATGCTTTCCTTCTTTACCACCTCTTGCATCGACGGATTCAACCATCATTGATGCTCCACACTTGGTTTTGTGTCTCTCCAATTGGATCATGTGTTCATAGATACCCGCGGTAATTCCTCGGATGTCCCCAATTGTCCATCCAATGGCTTGCCTATGCTCCTTCAAGACTTCCAACAATTGCTCTACTTGCACATCATTCAACAAAGATGAAACAATTATGGGTAAAGTATCATTAGAGCCAAGAAGTTTATACCTTAGGTGTGGAGGGAGTGGTTTGAGCTCTAGTTGTGGCGGTTCAATGATTGACGGCTTTGTGGGGGGTGTGGATCGATTCTCCATGTCAAGAGAATGTTTTGTCGGAGTATAAGTATAGGATCCAAGACCCTCCAATGCATTTACCGACTCCATGTACCCATCTATGTTTTCACCATCAAAATTTACTAAGATAGCCACCAATGCCTCACCAAGGCATTGTTCTTCCATTTTCAATTCGATGACATCTTCCACTTCATCAACAACATCTATCACAAAAATGCTCTCATACTCATGGGGAAACTTCAAACCGTTGCTTGCTTGAAATGTGACTTCTTCATCGTTCACCCAGAATTTAATTTCGTTCCGCTCCGAATCCATGAGTGCTCTTACCGTGGCTAGGAATGGTCTCCCCAAAATGATAGGGATTTCTTTATCAATCGCACAATCAAGAATTACGAAGTCCGCGGGCAAATGGAATTCTCCAACTTTCACAATCACATCATCAACAATTCCTACCGGTCACTTAATGGAACGATCGGCCATTTGTAATCTCATGCTTGTTGGCCTTGCCATGCCTAATCCCGCTTACTTATTAATGGCAAGTGGCATCAAGTTGATGCTATCCCCATTGTCACAAACAGCTCTTGCAAGTTCACGCACCCCCGATAGTACACGGAATAGTAAAAGCTCCCAGGTCTTATTTCTTTTGGATCGGAGTTGTGGCAATAATAGAGCTAACCTGGTGAGTCATGTTTACCACCTCATGCTTTGTGGTCTTCTTCTTGGTGATCAAATCTTTTAAATATTTGGCAAACCCCGGCATTTCTTGAAATTCTTCCACAAAAGGAATATTCACCAATAGTTGCTTGAGGATGTCGTAGAATTTTTCAAGTTTGCTATCATCAATTTTTCATGCAAGCCTTTGAGGAAATGGGAGAGGAGGTCTACGAATATGTGGAAGAGCTTTTGGTGTCTCTTTCACTTCTTCCTTCACCTCTTTCTAGTTTTCTTCTTGCACTTTCACTTCTTTCGGAATCTTTTCAACCTCGAAAACATTTGGCTCTTCAACCTCAACCCTTTGTTCGGACTCTTTTTCTTCAACCATTCGTTCACCCTCTCCGTTTAGCACTTTCGTACTCCTAGTAGTTATCGCCATGATGTGAGAAGTTGGACCACTCCCACTACCTCTTGGATTTGCAACCGTGTCACTAGGGAGTGTTCCTTTTAGCTTTGGATTTTGCTCTTTGGAGAGGTCTCTCATTTGCATCTCCAATTTTTGGATGGAAGCAGTATGAGATCCTACAACCTCGGTCATGTTCCTCATGGAAGCATCGGATTTTTCTTGATTTTGCAACACCCGCTCAAGCATAGCTTCCAACTTCGATTCACTAGAAGACCCTTGGTTCGAATATTGACCCTTTGGAGGAACATAAAGGTTTGAACTCCGGTTAGAAAAGTTATTATTGTTGTTCCAATTCACTTGGTTTGAGCCGCCTTGGTCATGTCTCCATTGTTGGTTGCCTTGCCCTTGCGGGTTTGGCCTCCATTGTCTTTGTTACCCCTGACCTTGAAAATGTTGTCTTTGATACCCTCCTTGAGGGTTGCTGATGTAGTTGGATTCTTCAAATTCTTCACTGGAAATGGGTTGCACATCCTCGACTACATTAATTCTTTTTGTTTGATTTTCCGTGAATATTTTTGTTAACACATTTTTATTCGTAGCCAACCCTACAATTATTTGGTCCCTCTCTTGATTCTCCTTAATCAAGTTGGTCAAAGAAGGAGAACCATATGCAACCCACCTGAGGTGTCCTCGGAATGCCACATTTTATTGTGTTGAGCTATTTTGTCTAAGATTTGTGTCACCCTTGCGAATGATTTATCCATGAAGGATCCATCAGTTGCATTTTTGGCTATAGCTTGGTTCATATGATCCAAACCCATATACAATTTTTCCAATTGCATAGAATATGGGAAACCATGGTTTGGAGACCTCACCAAATATAATTTGAAATAGTCCCATGCCTCATGCAAATGTTCTCCCTGTGTTTGCTTGAAGAAGAAGATTTTATCCCGCAGCTTAGACTTTTTACGGGAACCACTTAGATAGGAATGTCGGGACAAGTTCGGGCCAAGAATGGATAGAGTTTGGTGATACATTCTGGAGCCATCTCCTTGCATCCCCAGCAACAGAATACTTGAAGCATCTCAACCTCAAGGCATCATCAGAGGCATGATTCTGCTTATGCATTGTACACACACCCAAAACGTTTCTAAGGTGCTGTGTTGGATCATCATCGGTGGAATTTTTGAAGAACCCCTCAGCTTTGAGCATAAGGATTAAACTGTGTTCCACTTTGAATGTTGCAACACCGATAGCCGGAGGCACAATAGCATTTGTATCCTCAATGTACTCTTCAATGTCTGCAAAAGAATTCTCTCTCAGATCTACCTCTATGTCATCACCAGATTCAGACATGTTTTCCTATTAACACCAAGAAAAACAAGCAATGTGTGATGGAATGAATCAGCCGTACAACAAATCACACACTAGTTAGTAATTTGAAAATCGTATTCCCCGGTAACGGCGCCAAAATTTGATACACTCAAATTACACTTTCATAAATTGTGTAAGGCGGTCGATGTCAAATATAATAACCCAACAAGGTTGGGGTCGAATCCAATGGGGAATAGGTGTGAAAAGGTTACTAGAATAGTGTGTTGCCCGACTAAATTCGTAATTCTATACGGTTAATAGTAACAGGAATGCAGTTTAATAGTGACAAGAGTATGGATTTAGGTTGTTTTGAAGCGATAACTAGCTGGAATATTGAATAAGTAATTAATAAGATTAATGAAACCAAGGTTGTATCCCTTTCAATGAAATATAATGCTATCGGTGTTAATATGATATATTTCTTATGGTCGATCATTTTGATATGCAATTGATGTCTGAGGAACCACCCAATATTTCCCAATAGTTGGATAGTATTTCCTATTTATAATTTTTCCAAATGTAAAAGAGTCGCAATTAATAACAGTCAATATATGCCAAATAAAACCCACTTATCCCTAAGTGATTTTATTACACAAGGTTTAAAGCCTTGAGTCTTTGATATTTACTCCTACCAAATTCTAACCCACTTTCCCAAGCAAAGTAGAATTTAATGGCATTTGTTGATATTTGCAACCACCAACAATAAATGAAGTATGAAAAATAAATAAATATCAACCAACCATTGTATATATATATTCAACGCTAAACACCCATTAACATAACACCCATTTAGGGTCCACAACCTTAGTATTTAAAACTAGCGACTAATGCTACAATACAAAATCCAAAGACTATTTAATGTCATAAAGGCTTACAAAGTAGAGAATCATCACCCAAAAGCTTCCAAAGGTGAGGAATATTAATGTCTTGGAATATAGTGCAAAGACCAGGCAAGATGAACCCACAAAGACATCATAAAACTATTTATAGTGGGCTCAAAATCGGGATAAAAAAAGGACAAAAATACCCTTTCAGGTCTGATATGCGACCGCGTTCGTGTCGCAGAGCACGTATGTGGTCCTCAACTTGATCTTCCTCACCGCAAAATGGAACCCTAGTTGACAGGTCTTCATCGCATTCAAGTTATGCGGATCGCATTGCAGAATTGCGATCGCATTTTGCGTCGCATTTTCATCAGTCAGTGACCTTCATGGTTGGTTTGCGGTTGATTCTGCGGCTCGCATGATGGTTCTGCGGTCGCATAGTGGACAACATTCTTGACTTTGAAATTTAGCGCAGAACTCTGCTTGTGTTTTCGATTTGGCGTCCAATCTGCGGCTCGCATGTTTGATCTGCGATCGCATAGTGAGTCGCAGACCAGCTTTCTTGTCTTTTTCTTTCCAATTCCATGTTCTTGGATCCTCAGTCTTTGTGTACTGTAGAAAAAAAAATTTACATAAGTAACAGAGATAATTGCATTAAAACAAGCTAAAATCTAAGCAATTAGTATTGATATGTGCCGAAATTCTCCGGCACATCAGTAGGGTTATCATTAGTAAGAGAGTTATTCTTCTCCATTTATGTTACATTTTGCATGGCCTTTTTTTATTATTATTTTTATTAGTAATATTTTTTTGCAACGTTTGTATCCAACATGGTTGGATCCTTGTGCTGAAGGGGCAAGTGTTCACAAGTACTTAGATTAATATTTTTTAATTTTTTTTAATTACAAGATCAGTGGTATCTCCCAAAACTATTTGTTCTCCTTCCATGAGGGAAAAGTGGTTTTCCATAGCCAATGTATTTTGATATGTGTTTGTTGTGAACGGATTCTTACTAGGATGTTGATGACTATAGGATTCCTTAAGTTTCTAATGAAGTAATAAAGTATTAAAGAACTTACCCGTATTAGCATTGAAGAGATTTATATAGATATTTGGGCTCTTGGAATAATTGGTTGAATTTATGAGAATTGGACGAGTATTTCTTGAACCTAGTTTTCCTCATTTGATAAATGAGACTGTTTTCTCTCCATCCTCCGCGTTTTCTTCTGATTGAATAACTTGATTGCTGGATGAAGTTGTATTTTCTGAGGATTTTAGGACATAGCTACAATTTTCCATCGTATGACCAAATCTTACAATTTTTAGCATAAAAAGTTTTCTCCATCATAATAAATGTATTGTTTATGAAGGCCAATATAGAGAAAAGGTTGAACTGGTACTTCTAATATAATTTCTACACAAATTCTTGCATAATGTCCCTTTAGAGTTGTTGATGTAAAAACATCAATTTTTAATAAACGTTCGATTGCATTTTCAATTTTTTTTTTTATTTTTGAATCATAAAATTTTGTCGGTAGATGAGGCATCCTAATCCGTGATGCTGAGGTGGTTAGTCTCTCTTTTGTAGCCACAAAATTAGATTCCATTTAGAAATTGATAGGAAATGACCATTGATGAACCTCGGACCTTGATGGATAGCTTTCTCCAAATTTTCTCTTTTTTTAAATTTGATAATATAGTAGTCTTCTCCAAGACCTAGTAGGGAAAGATCCTCTATTGGATACCAAAGCTCCTAAATCTTCTTTGCAAATTATTGATGTAACATACGTTTTCCTACCAATTTAACAATTTTTGAGCATTTCCATGGCTCATAAATACACTGCATGTCTTCTTCTGTTAAAGGAATCTGTGTAATGCCTCGTGCAGTAGAGCTTGATAAGTGCATGGACGTTTTCACTTCTATGGAGAATTTTGTCAGGTCCATGTCGGACCGTCCAAGGTTAGCAGCGAAGCTCATTGGGTCACAAGCAACTAGCAAGTCCTTGAAGGAAGATTTGGCCATTAATTCGTTTGGAATAGTTTTGACATGTTTATTGTCTGGGGCTTTTGGTGGTATTGAGGATTGAGGATCCATGGTGAGTTACCTTAGTGACCAAACACATATATTGCTAGACTTGATTGAGAGTATTTGAAAGTGAAAGTCAGTGGTTTTGAAAAACAATTTCAGAAAGCACAACAATTGAAATAGGTAGTCCGTATTGGTATCAGATCTATTCCCATGTTCCGATCTTTCCATTTTTTTGACCCATTTCTTGGGTAATATATAGGAGATTTGCACAAACTTGTTCTAGGAAACCTAATTTAACATCAATCGATTTTCTTTGAGAAATTGTAAAGGAATAAATTACTCATATTGAAGTAAAAATTAATAAATTAAAGAGCAGAATCTCATCTGTATTATTAGAACCACTATACTGCCATGTAAAAGAAAAATATTCATATAAACTTTACCCTATTTTTTAATTCTTCCAAATTAAATTTTTATATTTTTAAAAATATCATTTAATTATTTTCTTATTATTTAATATTTAAAAAATTAGCTCAATTTACTTGAAATATAGAATATCTACTAATATGTAGGAAAAATATACTAACTTTATTTAGATTTAGGTTTATATGGACTCAATACAAATTAAAACTTTAAAAGATAGTAAAAATTTTCAACTTTGTTTAAAATGTTATTGATGTTCTTAGAACGTAGCACTAAATTTTTCTTTTAGTACGTGCCTTTGTTTTAGTATTGTCCATGTTCTAAACAAATTGTAGTTAGGAATAACAATTCATTGAAAGTAAATTATGGACATACTTTTCTAATTTAAGTAGGATCTGTAGAGTCGGGAATATATAATGTTTAAATCGAAAAAGAATTACATCATTAGGTAATTTATTGTTAGATCATTAAATTATACAAATATTTAAGGGGACAAAAGTTGATTAATTTTCTTGAAATATTTTAGTCTTTTAACATTTAGTATCAATTATTCATATATATATATATATATATATAGAAGACATACCAAGTTATGATCTGATTGATCTAATGCACTATTTCATTTAGAGGAAATCGACCAATATTCTGTGCGTAGAATATTGTTTTCGATAAAGCTAGTCAATGCTAAATCTAGAAATGGACAATTTTCATTTAGGGAACAACGTTCAGATAACAAGAAACTATTGGCCACCTCGGGACGTGGTGGATGGATGAGATTCTTCAACATTTAATAGAAGTCTTTGGTTAGAGTCCTTAAAATTGAGAAATTTTGACTGCAGTTTTCCATTAAATAAATTAATTATGAATAGATCGAATTAGTGAGTCACAACTCACAAGTATCAAATGTGTCAAGATTCAAAATTCACTAAGGGTCGTGGTAGCGCCGGACACCGCTGTCAGGCAAGCCTATTAAATTATCCATTTAAAATTCTCTTTTAAAATATAATAAATTCCAAAAATTTCCTTCCATTTTTCGTAAATAAGAGGTTTTTGCTTCAATTCAAATCAACAATAACAATTAAATCAAATCTTTTGTAAAACCATCCCGGAACCCGGTGTCACAAGTGCATGTGCGACTACTGATAAGTGAAATAAAGTACAACATCTGTCCGGAATACAATGGACAGTGAATAAATAATTAAAGTACATAGAGGAACTACACTAGCTGAGGGTCGCCTCACAAATTGCAGCTCACCTAGTCCCAGAGTCGTCCATGCTGCTACACCCAATAGGCTACTAGAGGTATATATATACTTCTGCAACAAAAATGCACAGAAGTGTAGTATGAGTATGTAATCAACGTGTACTCAGTGAGTATCCTGCCTAATCCCGAAGGGGTAGAGACGAGATGGTCAACTCCGACACTCACTAGAGGTCAATTAGCAATATTCTATAAGTGCGAGAAAAATAATGGATTTGTATAAAAGTTCTGATTGTAAAGTCAGCGAACAAGTAAACACCTTCCACAATAAATCAAGAGCTTCTAAAGTCTGTTCTTTATTATCTTATCAGTTTATGTCAAGCCACATAGGGCCAATTCCACATTTACAAATTTCCAAGTAACATATAAACATGCACAAAACATGCCGAGGATGACGGCCTGCTCCAACAGAATGTAAAATTGTGCACTGCCGAGGGTCGAGCGGCAAGAACCATAGATGCATCTATTATCACCGAGGCGTTCGGCCCGTTCCATAACCAAACACATATCCTGCTTGCAAATCTTCCATGCGACGCAGGCACACATAAAATACATGCTCAATCAGTCAAATAAGAACTTATCGGGGAATATTTATTCAAATAGAACCAATTCTCCTTTATATATTTAAGTAACAAAGTTTAATTCTTTTATAAATTTAATTACTAATTCGATGTGAGTTAACCAATTCAAGCTACCAATGTGTTCACAATTAATCCACGTACACATGCTTTTGGGTCCTAACTACCCGGACAATAGCATAATAGTAGCTACGCATGGTCTCTCGTCACCTTGTGCATACGTAGCCCCCACAAATAGGAGCACATAACCAATTTAGCTCACCTATGGGGTAATTTCCCCCTCACAAGATTAGAAAGGAGACTCACCTCGCTCCGAACACGCGCAACCGGCATTCTACATCCTTCAGAAGGCTTGAACCAACGCACAACATACCAAAACTAGCCAATGATCATACAAATCCATTAATATATGCTCAACTATACCTTACAACTCCATTTATAACAACTCATAACCCCGAACGAATAGTTGACCAAAATGCCCTCGGGCCCACTTGCCCGGAATCCAAAGATTTTCAAAGAAAAAGATTACCCATAACCTTAGGAACTCAAATATATAATTTTCTCGTAATTCCATACTCAAAATCGTGGCTAAAATCCAAGATTTATAATTTTCTAGGATTCCAACCAAAACCGCAATATATACTATAATTTCCATGCTTAAATCCATATATAATTGATATATTTAACTCAAAAGTGATAGGGATGACTTACCTTAATCATTGATGACAAAATTCCCTCGTGAAGCTCCCCAAAAATCGCCCATGCCATGAAGAAATGAGATAGAAATGGCCAATCACCGACTTTAAAATGACATTCTGCCTTCAGGGATTTCCGCTTCTGTGGAAAAAATCCCGCTTCCGCGAAACCTGCTTCCGCAGAAAATGATCCACTTTTGCGGTCCCTGGGCTCCAGCCCATCTTCGCTTCAGCGGAAACCAAATCGCATCAACGGTTCCGCTTAAGCGGTTCAAAAGCTGCTTCTGCGGCTCCTCCCCTAGCCGACCTTTCCCGCTTCTGCGACCCTTCTTCCGCAGATGTGGTCCCGCTTCTGCGGAACCTTGACCGCATCTCCAGTCCTCAAGCCTTAGTCCAAAAATCACTTATGCGGCCACCCGTTCGCTTCTGCGGTCAACCAACCGCAGAAGAGAAAATACCAGCAACCAGATGACTTCAACTCCCTTCAAACTCCAATTTCGGTCTGTTAACCACCCGGAATCCGCCCGAGGCCCCCGAGACCCCAACAAATCATACCAACCCATCCCAAAACACATCACGGACTTGCTTGAGGCCTCAAATCATAACAAATAACGCCAAAACCATCAATTGACCTCCAATCAATTGACCTCCAATCCAAGCTTTATGAACTTTGAACTTTTCAACTTCTACTTCCAATGCTTAAACCTATCAAATCACGTCCGATTGACCTCAAATTTTGCACACAAGTCATATTTGACGTTATGGACCTACTCCAATTTTCGGAATCAGATTCTGACCCTGATATCCAAAAGTTAACCTCCTGTCAAACTTCTAAAAAACCTTCAAATTTCTATCTTTAGCCAAATGGCTCCAAAATGACCTACGGACCTCCGAATTCACTTCTGATCGCGCTCCCAAATCCAGAATCACCATACGGAGCTATTGAAAGTCTTGGAATCCCAAACAGACATCAATAACACTAAGATGCACTTCAAGCCAAACTTATGATATTCCTTCTAAAATGCTAACTTCCACAATAGGCGCCAAAATGCTCCCGGTTTATCCAAAACCCAATCCGGGCATATGCCCAAGTCTGAAATCATCATACGAACCTGCAGGAACCTGTGGATCCCGATTCCAAGGTTGTTTACTTAAAATTCAAACCCTAGTTCATTCTTTCAACTTTAAGCTCCCAAAATAAGAATTCTCTTCTCAAATCAACACTGGACTTCCAGAAATCAAATTCTGTCCACGCGTGCAAGTCACAATACTTGAAAGGAAGCTGCTCATGGCCTCAGATTGCTGAACGACACGCTAGGGCTCGATACGACCAGTCGGGTCATTGCATTCTCTCCTATTTAAACATATGTTCGTCCTTGAACGTGCTGAGAACTACACTTGAGTAGTCTGAAATAACTGTTTAGCACCTCAAGCACCTTCCCGTGCTATCACAACTCAGTTGAGCACATTTTCCCGATAAGTTCTGAAGATACTCCCTTTTATTCAAGCAATTAAGCCTTAGATCCCAATTACAACATCCGGAATTCTATGCCAGGCCTGTTTTCCAACATACGATCACCGTATCAATCACTATACGTTGTACTCAAGCATGACTGCATAACTCTGCTGAATTCACACTTTGCATCACTTTACTCATAGGACCACAATAACATTTCTGTTTGAATTAATTGAAATTCCACGAATTCGATGCTCCCATTGCACCTCATGAACTACATACATCTCACTCTAACTATTACAATACTGCGACGACGGATGAGATGCCTAAATTCTTAATCAACTGCCGAGTCAACCAATTATCGAGTCTATACTTCTGACAAGAAACATTAACAAATTCTGAACCAAATAATGATCTTCGCTCCTTAATATACTTCATATAATCAGATTGTACTGGTCCTAACTCCCACAATCTCATCTTACCCAGTACGAACTGCTCGGTAATAAGCCACTCCGAATGCGATCACAGGTCTCATATGATGCCACAATGTGCCAATGGCCACCAATCCGAACACAACACAGCAGGAAATTGAACTCTGGAAGAAATTACCTAACTCCCGCACTACTACGGACTTTCCTTAGAAAATAAGAAGCAGGATATTCAAAATTTTGCATATAGAAAACTACACTCATCATCACACTGTCGCGGTGCGCAACCCGGTACAAATAACATACCCATAGAGGCGTGCTACCCGATCCAAATAACATACACATGGCGGCATGCCACCCGATCCAAATAACATGCCCATGGCGGCGTGCCACCCGATCCACACATAGATCTCACATAGGGAGATTGCACTTAGAGCTAAATTTGCTCATTATAATAAAAATTTCTAATTTCGATCGTAAGCACGCTAAGTGCATAATGCCATCCTTGAGAAAACACACAGCGCTATAGGCCACAAAACTCGTGCACAATTGAGATGCGATACAAGATCTAAATCTCAAGAGCTATCCTGCTCACCTAACATCATCGCAACGCGGAACCTCAACACATAAACAATTTCTCAGGCCGTCTCAAAACTCATACGGCGCAATACATCATTACCTAGAATATCTCACAATGAGATGACACCCTGACTACTCCATAAGGAGCGCATTACCGAAATGAACACAGCTGGCCCGCTATAAAGCTCAAATTCACATTTAAATCCATCCACCGACCTCAAATCAATCCTGATCACATCAAATTAAGCCAATGACCTTTCAAAGGTCCATACTAATTTCCTTCATCTCATAACACACAAGAACAAATGTCATAACCGGAGCAAACCTCCTCGGTTCATAACCAATACACAAAGTGCCCTCCAGGCATAAATTCTCAAATTAATGATATTACTACAATCCTCATACTTGGTCCAAATTTTTGTCCAATCAAGTGACTACATGTCACACTTATACAATCTTCCCGTGGGACACGCTCCCAGAATCTTTCGAAATACATAACGGGTTCGCAAATTTAACCATTGGACGCACTGACACTGAAAAGCGATCCAGAATCCTTAACCAGGATGCAAAACCTCTTCCACAACACATCAACCTTAAGTGACGCAGAGGCAATAGTGATTTACTCTGATCGTTCAACCCCCTCCTTGCTCATCCGAGCCCGTGACATCCTTGTCAACACTGAACTGCAACCTTGATCCTCACTCCGTGTTCCCTTGCTAATCACTGCACCGAACGTGCCAACATACGATAGAACACAATTTTTCATCATAACTCCGAAATCATTAATATTTTAACACTTCGTCAAATACGAACTTTTCACTTAACTCACTTCGGGAGAACCATAGCGACACACAGGTAGTTTCCCATAACCGTAAGACATGCAAATCTCTAAATAGTGGTCCAAGACACCATAGCCCTTCCGGAATCTACCTCCCCTTAACAAGCCATAAAAGAAGAATGCTTCTGAATAACATCAATTACGGTGGCCGACAACCTCACACGTACTGCCACAAATCACACGCATAACTCGATCACGATGAACGAACTGATCACAGACCCCGACATGCCAAATTCAGTTATGGCTAATCATTCCCTTTCCCTCCAACTTATCCTTGATTGCTTTGGAAATAATACTAATTCTCTTCGACGCATAACATACTCCCCCTACACTCACCCCGAGTGACCTTGAATTGCGAGACCATGCTGTCTCAAATCTCACGAATTATTTCACATTTCTCAAATGCTACACCACAAGGTAACGCATCATAGAACATTCTGGGCACCTTCTCGTAAGCTGCTACAGAGTTTGATTCTTAGTTGTACTTATAGGCTTGAAATCACTAGGTACCACACTTTATCTTTTGAGTTCCACTATGACCGTTGCTGAGAGCCACCCGCTCTGACTTGGTTCCAAATATAATTCATTCCGCTAAATTTACTACTTATGGCCCTTTTCTCATAGCTGAATTAACCCATCAATATGCTAATAACCAGAAATCACTCAAGTAGTTAATCATACAACCCAACCATAAGCGGTGGGACTCTCCCACTTAGCTTGAAACCATCATTTCACCATTCTTGAGTTCGCCCTACCTCTTTACCACTTATTGACTTAACCTCACGCCACCAATTATCGAAATCTCTCGGGATCTTCTTGTAAACCCCCGTCTTTCACATTCTGAGTCCTCACCCACATTCGTACGACCGATCTCTTTATTGAACAACGAATATATTTTCTTACAGACGCTTCGCCAACTACGCGAGCGCTAATCCGCTCACGGGGAATAACCCACCTAGGGGAATCACCTCCCCACATCTTCCCATGCCGCTGCACGGGGTACATTCACTATGACAACATTAGCCCATCCTGAGTCCCAGCTCACCTTCCAGTAGCACAAGTCCATTCACCCCTTGCGGACATCAATTACATGCGCGGCAACATCCTTCCAAATTTATGGCTATGCTATACCCTCCTCCATTTCAAGCAGCTCCTTTCCGCCATATAAATCTTCTGCCGCATAATAGCCCATACTTCGAATCATATTCGCAGACGTCGATCACCAATCATTAAAATCTCCAATTTGATCCAAACTCTCCTTAAGGCGCATAGTCTTCCTACTACCAAGCCCACATGCAACACCCGCCAGTCTCCCGCTTTGGCGGAACTCATCTCCTTAATCGGTTGCTCGACCTTGCTCCTCATACTTGGCCTTCTAGAAATTTTAAACACCGCCTGGCACTTCCACATATCCTTCATCATAATTTGCTACTCAATTATTGCCTTAAATGAAATCTATCTTCGTGGCACTTGAATCCACCATTGCTGCTAACTTTAAACCTTTCCAAAGGTCATTTTTCTCGAACCATCAACAGAAGAAATTTTGATTCGATCTTAAACCACCGCATCATACGATATCTAACAGTTATATCTTCAATGCTATTTCACAATATCTTTCCCCAAGGTAAATAGTAGCAGATAATAACACTGACAAGCTTAAAGCGTTCAATTAGGACAACAACTCTCCCATATAGAGGAGGACTCCACCATGCTTGCAATTACCATGTTTCATTACTTCCACCAGTCCACTTCTGACCATCCTTAGTTCGATTGACTTTCCACTGCTTGGAATAAAATACTGACTCCCTTGATTACACGCTGAGTAAACCTCCCTTCAATTCATTTACTGCCCCGACACGTAGGCAAACACCCTACTATCACAACAACACTGCAGAATAATTGTTCATAAGCATCATGGCAACTTGTGCCTAGCCTCAAGGCTCTTAGAAGTTCTTTTACTGAGCTGAAACAATAGAATATTCCTCCAAAGCGCGACCACAATAGTCCAATCAACTATACCGGGAAAATAACCCCGCACCACATTTATAGTGCCAGTATATCCTTCAATTTTTGATTTATAACAAGTGCTCGCATCGCGTAAGATTGAGTGGAAAGAAATCAAAGGAATAAGCCTCAAAGGAATAGAACCGCACGATAAAGAAATCAAGAAGGGAAGTACTCCTAATAGTCCTGCAGCCTTTCGAGGATAAGTACAGACATCTCCGTATCGATCCGCAAGACACTACTAGACTTGATCATGACTCGTGAGACCGATGGGAACCTAGTTCTCTGATACCATGTTGTCACGACCTAAAATCCACCAAGGGTCGTGGTGGCGCCGGACAACGCTGTCAGGCAAGCCAATTAAATTACCGATTTAAAATTCTCTTTTAAAATACAATAAATTCCAGAAATTTCCTTCAATTTTTCATAAATAAGAGGTTTTTTGCTTCAACTAAAATCAACAATAACAATTAAATCTAATCTTTCGAAAAACCATCCCAGAACCCGGTGTCACAAGTGAATGAGCGACTACTGATAAATGAAATAAAGTACAACCTCTGTCCGGAATACAATGGACAGTGAATAAATAATTAAAGTACAGAGAGGAACTACACTAGCTACGAGTCGCCTCACAAATTGCAGCTCACCTAGTCCCAGAGTCGTCCATGCTGCTACACCCAATAGGCTGCTAGAGGTGTATATATACCTGTGCAACAAAAATGCCCTGAAGTGTAGTATGAGTACGTAATCAATGTGTACTCAGTGGGTATCCCACCTAATCGTGAAGGGGTAGAGACGAGATGGCCAACTC
Organism: Nicotiana glauca; assembly: GCA_026770625.1. Taxonomy (NCBI): domain Eukaryota; kingdom Viridiplantae; phylum Streptophyta; class Magnoliopsida; order Solanales; family Solanaceae; genus Nicotiana; species Nicotiana glauca. The sequence continues at coordinate 35,487 of MU752729.1, read as the reverse complement.
TGACACTCACTAGAGGTCAATTAGCAATTTTCTATAAGTGCGAGAAAAATCATGGATTTGTATAAAAGTTCTTATTGTAAAGCCAGCGAACAGGTAAACACCTTCAACTATAAATCAAGGGCTTATAAAGTCTATTATTTACTATCTTATCAGTTTATGTCAAGCCACATAGGGCCAATTCTACATTTACAAATTTCCAAGTAACGGATAAACATGCGCAAATTTTGCCGAGGTCGACGTCCCGCTCCAACAGAATGTAAAATTGTGCAATGCCGAGGGTCGAGCGGCACGAACCATAGATGCATCTATTATCATCGAGGCGCTTGTCCCATTCCATAATTAAAAACATATCCTGCTCGCGAATCATCCATGCGACGCAGGCACACATAAAGTACATGCTCAATCAGTCAAATAAGAACTTATCGGGGAATATTTATTCAAATAGAACCAATTATCCTTTAACAATTTAAGAAATGAAGTTTAATTCTTTTATAAATTTACTTACTAATTCGATGTGAGTTAAGCAATTCATGCTACCAATGTTTTCACAATTAATCCACGTACACATACTTTTGGGTCCTAACTACCCGGACAATAGCATAATAGTAGCTACGTACGTACTATCGTCACCTCGTGCATACGTAGCCCCCACAAATAGGAGCACATAACCAATTTAGCTCACCTATGGGGTATTTTCCCCCTCACAAGATCAGAAAGGAGACTAACCACGCTCCGAAGACGCGCAACAGGCATTCTGCATCCTTTCGAAGGCTTGAACCAATGCACAACGCACCAAAACTAGCCATGGACCATAAAAATCCATTAATATATGCTCAACTATACCTTACAACTCCATTTATAACAACACATAACCCCGGACAAAAAGTTGACCAAAATGTCCTCATGTCAACGTGCCTGGAATCCGAAATTTTTCGAAAATAAAGATTACCCATAACCTTAGGAACTCAAATATATAATATTCTCCTAATTCCATACTTAAAATCGTGGCTAAAATCCAAGATTTATAATTTTCTATGTTTCCAACGAAAACCGCAATATTTACTATAATTTCTATGCTTAAATCCATATATATTTGATATATTAAACTCAAAAGTGATAGGGATGACTTACCTTAATCATTGAAGACAAAATCCCCTCTTGAAACTCCCCAAAAATCACCCATGCCATGAAGAAATGAGATAGAAATAGCCAATCCCCGACTGAAAATGACATTCTGCCTCCAGGGATTTCCACTTCTGCGGAAAACTTCGGTTTTCGCGAAACCCGCTTCAGCGGAAAATGATCCGCTTTTGCAGTCCCTGGGCTCCAGCCCATCTTCGCTTCAGCGGAAACCAAACTGCATCAGCGGTTCCACTTAAGTGGTCCAAAAGCCGCTTCTGCGCCTCCTCCCCAAGCCGACCTTTCCAGCTTCTGCGACCCTTCCTCCGTAGATACGGTCCCGCTTCTTCGGAACCTTGACCGCATCTGCGGTTCTCAAGCCTTAGTCCAAAAACCGCTTCTGCGGCAACCCGTTTGCTTCTGCGGTCAACCAACCGCAGAAGCAAAAATACCAGCAACCAGATGCCTTCAGCTCCCTTCAAACTCCAATTTCAATCCGTTAACTACCCGGTATCCGCCCGAGGCCCCCAGGACCCCAACCAATCATACCAAACCATTCCAAAACACATCACGGACTTGCTCGAGGCCTCAAATCATAAAAAATAACGCCAAAAATATCAATTGATCTCCAATCCAAGCTTTATGAACTTTGAACTTTTCAACTTCTACTTCCGATGCTTAAACCTACCAAATCACCTCCTATTGACCTCAAATTTTGAACACAAGTCATATTTGACATTAAAGACCTACTCCAACTTCCGGAATTAGATTCCGACCCCAATATCAAAATGTCAACCTCCGGTCAAACTTCTAAAAAACCTTCAAATTTCTATCTTTAGCCAAATGGCTCCAAAATGACCTACGGACCTTCGAATTCACTTTTGATCGCGCCCCCAAATCCAGAATCACCATACGGAGCTATTCAAAGTCTCGGAATCCCAAACAGACATCAATAACACTGAGATGCACTTCAAGACAAATTTATGAAATTCCTTCTAAAATGCTAACTTCCACAATAGGCACCAAAATGCTCCCGGTTTATCCAAAACCCAATCCGGGCATACGCCCAAGTCCGAAATCATCATACGAACCTGCTGGAACCTGCGGATCACGATTCCGAAGTCGTTTACTTAAAATTCAAACCCTAGTTCATTATTTCAACTTTAAGCTCCCGAAATAAGAATTCTCTTCTCAAATCAACTCTAGACTTCCCGAAATTAAATTCTTGCCACGCGTACAAGTCACAATATCTAAAATGAAGCTGTTCATGGCCTCAGATTGCTAAAAGACGCGCTAGGGATCGAAACAACCGGTCGGGTCATTACAAAATGATTAAGCTAAGAAAAAGTAATTGGGTTTAGGAGGTTGCGGGCAGCAGGGAAGAAACGAGAACATAAGTTAAACACGGAACTTGTTCGACCATTTCTACATTCTTGTTAGGAGTTGGAAAAACATGTGGGCTGTTTAGGTGAATCGTTGTTGACAAAAATCTGGTGGATTAGGAACACTACTGCTTTTTATTAGGATACTAGTGATAGAATTCTTTATCATTTGGTCATCCATCACCAGTTGATCAATTAAACTCGCAGTTTGAATCTATATATGGAATATAGTACACAGTACGGGAAAAAACATTTATACACCCTTTTAAGCTCTCTCGTAATCCAGTGAATTTTGGAACTTATTTTTTACAAAGAATTTGTAACCTGCGATTAAGGCAAGGGTTTCAACGCATTGAATGATATATACGGTCTAAATCAGGTATGCCCGATTTCATCGGTTCGAGGAGCTGCTTCGAGAAAAAGCTCAAACCGGACCTGATTCGAGCCCGATAGCGGAGTATAGTACTTGAAGATCGATGTTCTCGGTGATGACCAAGGCTAAGTATGACCAACCTCGAGATAATATCGTTATGGTTTAATAGAAGAAAGGGCGCTATTCCCGCAATGGCCCGAAGATTCTGGTGTGAATTTTAGAACGGATTTGTACTTGATGGTTAGACAACTGTCTAATATGATTTCCTACTATAATTAGAAGTGTACCTTATTTGGGACACCCCTACTATATAAAGGGGACCACATTTATATGCAACACATGATTCACTGACAAAGGAATATACATTCTTCACTTATTGTTTATTATTCATCAGAGTTGACTTATAATTTTGTTGTTCTTACTAACCTACCTCGAGCCACCATAACTCGAGGTCAAAACTTGGTTTGCACACTAGTTTGACTAGCTTTACATCATCAATTTATATATTTAATTCTTTGTTTTTCAATTGGTATTGGGTTAAATCATATATCTTTAAAACCACAATAAAGTTTAATTCTTACTCGAATTCTAGGGTAAATAATTTGGCGCCCACCGTGGGGGTAAGGATAATTGTGATTATTTTGATACTGATTCGGACAACACACGTCATTATCACCCTTGTTCGTGTCAAGAATTTTTTTTTCTCGGGTTAAAACATGTCAAATTCCCAAAACGCACCCGCACATTGTGATGGTGATATGGGATTTCACGGAAAAAAAGATAACGTAATTGTTCGATTTGCCGGGGTGCCACCGGTTAATCCTAAGGGAGTGCTGGTCAATCCGAATCAGTTTACACGTTGCATTGAATGCGTATTTAGGCGCAGAACCCAAACAGAGTGTACGTAGGGAAGACCGATCTGGTGGCCAAGGAACATAGGGTGTAGGAGACGGGGGAGTTAGCCTCCACGTAATATTAAAGATGATACAGTTTCAGCAGGTTGCTATCGCTCAACTTCAAAGTCAACATAAAACTCCAAGTGTGGTCGAACCAGAAAATTCTCGTCGTACTGAGCCGGTGACGGTCAAACAGTAATGGATAAGGGACTGATTCTGCAATTATGAAGATGCTCAAGGAGCTAACCAAAAGAATCGAATTAGAATAGAAAAAAATCGAAGATAATGACAAGAAAGTGGAAACATACAACTCCTGAGTAGATCAAATACCGGGGGAACCCCTGATCTTAAAAGGTTTGGATGGAAAAATGATCGTGCAAAATCTATTTCCTTGGAGTGTGTCTCCGAAACCTATTCCTAATAAGTTATATATGCCGGATATATATAAATACAATTGGACAATCGTTCCTAATGAACACATCAATTTGAACATACGCGGGATTAAAGGAAATGACTTAAATGATAATGAGATCGAGTCGGTTTTGTTGAAAAATTATGGGGAAGCTTTGTCAAAAGGAGCAATGATTTGGTATCATAACCTACGATTGAATTCCATCAACTCATTTGACATGTTAGTAGACACCTTCGTGAAGGCGCACGCCTGGGGCCATAAAGATCGCAACGAGGAAATTGATCATTTTTAAGATAAGACTGAGGGATGATGAAATGCTAAGGGAGTTTGTATCCCTATTTCAACTGGAACGCATGAAGTTGCCACTGGTCACTAATGATTAGGTCCTAACGGCTTTCATTCACCCAACGGTTCAACGAGCGGAGCTCTATATCCTCACGCCAGTTAAACAAATCTTGGTTGAGTATCCAGCTGTAAATTGGGAAAATGTGCACAACCGATATCAATTGAAGGTCAGGATAGAGGACGACCAATTGGGAGCCCTTTCCGGTTCAGTACATCCAAACAAGCTGGCGGTTAAAACCCAGAGGGACATCGACAGGTAACCAAGGTCGAGCAGGGATAGATATCAACCATATACCGCGAAATGAAGGAACAATGGCTCGAGATGCAATCTTCCCCAGAATGATAGAAGGAATGATCGAGGGCAAAATTCTAGGGCACTTATGAATAGAATTGTCAGAATAAGCACGTCGGCAATCAAAAGTGAAGGCACCTTTATTGTCAGAATACAACTTCAACGTTCATGCATCGAGCATCTTATCGGCAATCGAAATGATCAAAGATACTAGGTGGCCAAAACCCATACAAACTGATCCTTCCCAAGAAACACAAATTTGATGCAAAAATATCATCGCTCGCATGGTCACAACACCGAGGATTGCAGGCAATTAACGTAGTAGATAGCCCGTCTATTAAATGGGGGCCACCTTCGAGAATTCCTCAACGATCGAGACAAGAATAATTTCAGTAACAGAGATGCCAAATATGAATAAGAGGAACTGCAACATGTTATACATATGACTGTCGGCGGGGTCGATATTCCACAAGGAACTTATTCAAACACACTAAGGTGTCGATTACTAGGGAGAAGCTGATCCGGGATTATGTGCTCGAGGGTTCCTTATCAGTTAATTATGAGGAGACAGAAAGCATTTATCAACCCCATAGTGATACACTAGTAATTTCTATCTTAGTAAATGAAGTTCAAGTTAAGAGTGTTTTAGTGGATGTAGGTAGTTCGGCGAATATCATCCGATCTAGGGTCATAGAGAAACTCCGACTACAAGATCAAATTGTGCCCGCAGCTCGGGTCTTAAATGGCTTCAACATGGCCATAGAAACAACTAAGTGTTAGATTACTCTCCAGTGAACGTGTCCAAAACCATTCAACACGCCAAGTTCAATGTTATCGAGGGCGGCATGAGGTGCAATGCCCTACTCGGTTGGCCTAATGATGAAATTCCCAACATTGGATGGTGTTAAAAAAATATACGGGGAGCATCATGATGCAAAGAAATTTTTTTAGTTGATGAGGTAATATCGGTATCAACATTATCAACCTAGAAAAGATCGAGCATTAAAGGTAAATAGAAAACCAAAGAGCAATCACAACCACCAGCCTCGATGGAATCGGAAAAGAAAGAGATAGATGAAGAAGAAGAGGACATTCTGACTCCTCAAACCATTATTGTACCCGAAGACTCTGACTCCACAAAATAAATGGTTAAGGAGCTGGAACATATTATATTGATCAAGCACCTACTCGAGCAAAATGTATACCTTGGAACATGTTTAACCCCTAAACTCATAAAAAAATATTCAAATTCGTATCAATAAAATGGATTGTTTTGCTTGGTCCCATTTAGACATGAAAGAGATTCCACCGGAGATAACAACACACCAGATAAGCCTTGACCCCGGGTTCAAACAGGTGATGAAACAGAGAAGGGCCCAAACCGAGGTAAATCATGCATTCATAAAGGATGATGTAACTAAAATACTTAAAATATGGTCCATTCAGGAGGTAAAATACCCCTAATGGTTAGCCAATGTAGTCGTAGACCCTAAAAAAGGGAACAAACTTAGAATGTGAATAGAATTACTTGGATTTGAACAAGACATGACCGAAAGACTCTTTTCCACTGCCTAACATCGATTGCATAATCTATGCCATGGTTGGCTAAGAGATCCTTGTATTTCTCGATGACTATTTCGAGTAAAATAAAATTCAGATGAACCTGGAAGACCTCATTTATCACCTAGTATGGAACATATTGTTATAATACAATGCCATTTAGGCTAAAAATTTTGGCACTACTTACAAACTCTTAGTAAATAATATGTCCGAAGAACAAATAAGTAAGTCAATGGTAGTTTATATTGATGCCATGCTAGTTAAGTTGCTACGCGCAGAGGACTATTTGACTCATTTGTAGAAAGTGTTCGAGATTGTGAGGAAATATAACATGAAACTCAACCACGAGAAATGTTCTTTAAGGGTCAGCTCGGGCAATTTCCTAGGTTTCATGGTGTCAAATTAGAGGATCGAGACTAGCCGTACGGATAGATTCTCTAGGCTAATTTATCTCGAGGTCTTCGGATCGAATCCACATAATTTTCTCTCTACGCAAGAAGAAGAATGATTTCACTTGGACCCTATAGTGCAACGAATATTATAGGAATTAAAATGATATCTATCGAGCCCACCGTTGCTTCACACCCCGATGGACGATGAGAAACTCTACATATATTTGGCGGTGTCGGAAATTGCGGTAAGTGGTGTCCTTGTTTGAGATAAACAAGGTATGATATTTCTCGTTTACTATGTAAGTTGAATAGTAGGGGACGCAGAAACTAGATATCCACACTTAGAGAAATTATCTTTTGCACTAGTAAGCGCTTCTACAGAGCTGAAATCAAACTTTCAATAGCACCCCATACATGTGTTAACCACTTACCCACTTCGTCATATTTTGCATCGACCCGAGCTTTAGGGTCGATTGGCCAAATGTGTTGTCGAACTCAATGGGTACGATATCGAGTCTCAACGTGAACAACTATCAAGTCTAAAATTTTAGTGGACTTCGTGGTGGATTTCAAGCCAACCCTCATGCACGAAGTTGAAAAGGAGCTCTTGTTAAAATCGGGCACATCATCGGGGGTATGGAATCTTTTCACAGACGGGGCTTCTAATGTGAAGGGGTCCGAGCTAGGCATTATTTTGAAGCCACCTACAGGTAACACTATTCGGCAGTCTATCAAATCTTTTAGGCTGACTAACAATGAGGCCGAGTACAATGCCATGATTTCAAGTCTCGAGGTAGCTAAAGGCATTCGGCAAAAAGTCATTGAAGCCAAGTGTGACTCTTTATTTGTGGTGAACCAAGTTAACAAGAGCTCCGAAGTTCGAGAGGACATGATGCAAAGATACTTTGAGAAGCTATAGCTAACTTCTCACCTCTTCAAGGAGTGGACTCTAGACCATGTGGCTCGAGAACAAAATTGTGAGGTCGATGCACTTGCAACCTTGGGATCATCAGTCGAGGAAGATGATATTATCTTGGGATTGTAGTTCAATTATGGAGATCTGTGGTCGAGAAGGGTCATGCCGAGAAAAATTCAACAAGTTTGACTCGGGATTGGAGGGATAAATAAATTGAATATTTAAAGAATGGAAAACTCCCATCAAACCATAAAGAGTTGAGGGCCCTACAACCCAAACTTAATCAGTTCACACTAGATGAAGATGGAACATTATACAGAAGGATATTCAATGAACCATTGGTAGGTTTAGGACTAAGGAACACCGATTATGTTTTACAAGAGGTCCGCGAAGGCACGTGTAGAAACTACTCTTGTGCCTATTCTTTAATTCACAAAATCGTTACAGCAGGGTATTACTAGGATAACATGGAAAAAAATGCTAAGGAGTTTTTCCAAAAATGTGATATATCAGCTCGGAGACAAACTTCATTCTGTCCTATCCCTATGACCGTTCATGAAATTAGGAACAGACATCGTCAGCTCTTTACCAACGGCCCCAGGTAAAGCTAAATTCATTGTGTTTAAGACTGACTACTTTTTAAAATAGGTGGAAGCACATGCCTTTGAGAAGGTTAGAGAAAAAGAAATTATAGACTCCATCTGGGACCACATCGTGTGTCGATTCGAGATACCTACCGAAATTGTATGTGACAACAGAAAGCAATTCATCGGAAGCAAGGTAATGGATTTCCTCGAAGAACACAAAATAAAAATAATTTTATCAACTTCGTATCACCGAGTGGAAACAGACAGGCCGAATCGAAAAACAAGACTATCATTCAAAGCTTAAAGAAAAGGTTGAATGATTCCAAGGGAAATATAGAGAAGTTCTACCCGAAGTTGTTTGGTTGTATCAAAGGACATCGAAGTCCAGCACGGCGGAACAAAGGTGGCTATTAGAGTGAAATGAGGGATTTTTTTATCAATCCAGTAGGCAGTGCCTATGGATAGTTTTATATATATAAAAAATCAAAAACTAAATACAGTGTTTGGAGGTCTTACAAAATGAAAGAGATAAACTTTGAAGGAAACATTCCTCCTATTACCAATACTGAGTAAAGCACTCAATGTTGGTATCACGTATGATCTACTGTAAAAATTGACAATAAGAACTAGCCTTATATAGTAAAAATACACATTTGCAGATTTGGCCCAAGAAAAATGCTTTGTGAGTAATTCATTATGTTGAACAACATAAGTAACATAAAATGTTGCGCTCACTGTTGGTCTCCATGATTTTATGTAGTATTTTCCTTTTTGTCGTCCTCCATTACATTGTGATCCATAAATGTGCTAAAATACTTCTTATTTTGTGTATATGTCATGTGATAAAAGGTAAGAATTGCTTCCCCCTCCACGAGCTAACGACTGTTCTCTTGCATCTCGTCCAGATATAATCCTGGATTTCGGACCCTGCTTCCCTCCCCATGTTATTGTCCTCTCTAGCTTGCATCCCATGGGAATGAGTACATATTACTAATACCACCTCTTGAGACTTGGGTATAAGGAAGGGTAAAATAACATTATTAGTTCCGGCAAAAAAGATCCCAAACATAGCCTTGTTCTTCATAGAAATTAGTCAACATCTGCATCTGTTATCCTTAAAACCTGCTTCCTCTATTGTGTTTCTATTTTCTTCCACTTCGTGTGCTATCAACATGTGTCCTTTTGTGATCCCTTCATGAAGACAAGTTTGATACCTGTTGATATCAAACCAACTTCTCTTGTTGCTGCTCGAAAACTTGCTGAACACCAATTATTGCAGTAAGTTCCTATTCTTCATCTTATTGCATCCGTTTTTTCATTCTTGATTGGGATGAGCTACCAAACATTGAAGTCGTAATAGAGGGCAATGCATGAGTACACTAATGCATCCATACATTGTCGTTAAATCATAACTTATGCACAACCACAGTTGCCTCTCAAACATCTGTGTAAAAAGTCTAAAGTGATTAGCATTTGTGGTCCATTCTCGCCTTGTTGCTATACCTGTGCATCTATGTTTTTCATCTTCAGTAAATTGAGGATTAGTCAACATATGATCCATCCGGAGATTAATCATTTCATGTAAAGTTGCTGAGAGAACAGTTCCTTTGCAACTGAAGCCATTTGCTGCATTGCATAGCATTTGCATTCAATTGTGGCTCGTCCAATTGTATTTTGAAGTACATAAGGAATAGCATGTCTTCAAATGCGTGCTGCATTGTAAAGGCTGTCCCATGAAACACACTGCCCTTAAAAGCTGCATCAAATAGGAGTGCATCATTATATGAGTTTCACCTGCAAAAAAGAAAATTATGTCAGAGAAAACGACCATTAATTCCTCCTCCCAATGGATGTGCACGTTGTAGTTTGCAAAATTTTGAGACACGCGTGCATGAGGACCAACGCTACAGGTGTGGATTAACAAAGTATAAAGTTGCGATGTTCTATTGTGTGTTTCCACCCTTTCCTCGAAATCACATGTTCTCCAGCATGTTGGTGCTAATGCCAATGTCTTCAACCATTCTTTATTTGAATCCTTTTTGATTATAGCCGAGACTGTTAGCAATTAAAGCCTAAACTAGTAGTGCAAGCTGGACGTAGGGTCCGTTGATGCAAAATTCAATTGAAAAATATAAAAGCTCCATGCGTTGCACCCTTCTTTAATATTATAGAACATTACACCCAAAGTATTATGCTTTCCATGCTTCATTTTCTTTCTACAGCTTTTCATTGAATTGTTGTGCATTGTATTTCTCGTGACCTTGGTGTGAAAAAATGATCTCACGTGCCCCAAGTATTTTGTAGCTCTATTTTTTCAAACCTGTTGGAGACCACTCATATTTTTTTTTCTAACAACCAAGCATGCATAATAAAGATCAAAAGTTGTGCCAAGTGCAGCTTTTCAACTAAATCATGTGTTGTCCCATATGCTTGCTTCGTGTCAAAAGCTTTGAGCCAATCTTGTGGTGCTCTATTGTGAAGTTCATTCTGGGCATTTTACTCCAATTTCCCGTGCTTTTGTTGTATCTACCAGTACCCTCGAATCTCCTCTTTTTAAAAGCCCAAACCACATGTATTCAACCTCGACCAGCTTTCTTAACATTCGCATCCATGCGTGAATTCTTTTTGATCCCATCGAGATTTATTCCTTTATCCTATGCTTGTGCATATTATTAAAAATCCCACAGTAGCACGTACACTCATCTAACCATATTTTAACTACTATTGGCTCTTTGAAAGTATAGAGAGCATAAAGAAATACCCTCGTATTGTCCCCTGCACAAAAGAATAGATAGTTAGAAAAATTACCAACCAGTATATCATCCACCCTTAGGATTTAAATATATTTCCTGTTTACCTTTACCCTTAGACTTGGACATTGCATCTTAACTTCATTTACTATCCTCATCCCTTGTACATCGAGATTCAAAAAATGTCTGCATTCAATTTCTCCATGATCTAATGTATGATTGGCTAAGTAATCTGCCAACTTGTTGCCTTCCCTATAAATATGAGAAACTTTTTAATTTACCCCATTCATAAGTTGCATCATTTCCTCTACCTGCTCTGATATGATCCATGGTGATTTCCAGATACTATCGATTATTTTTTTTAAAAGCATCAAATCTTTTTGAATCCAGACATGAGAGTATTGTTGAATTCTGCAGAATCTCAGTGCTTCTACAATTGCTTTTGCTTTAACTACTGTGTTTGTTGTCTCCTCAATCTCCTTCCCTACTGCCATTACTATATCAGCCATTTCATTTCTTACACAAAAACCTATTGAGCTCCTGCCAAGGTTTCCCCTCGATGCCCCATCAGTATTGATTTTTAACCAGCCTGCACTTGGGAGTTCCCACATGACATTTCTCACCTTATGTTTTGGAGTGTAATTTTCCATCATGACTAATAGATCTTGCCATTTTTTAGGTAACCTATCAATCCCAGGCTTTCTTACTTTCAACAGTGCCTACAGATTTGATGAAACTTGATAAATCACCCTGCTAGTTGAAACATCATCCCCATACTTCATACTATTTCTTATTTTCCAGAGTTCCCAAACTAAACATGAAGGGAGTGCTTGCATTACTGGTTTTATCCTTGGGCACACATTAGCACTCCAACATTTTGTGATTGCTTGGTCCAGTGTTAATCCCTCCACAACTATTCCTTCCCTAGATAGAAAATACTTCCAAGATGTCTTTGCGGTTTCTGATCTAAAAACAAGTGTTGAAGAGATTCCTCATTAGGCTGTATACAACACCAACATTTCGATGGAATGCAGTAGCCTATCCTTTTCATGAAATCATCTAAAGGTAACATTTCTTTCCAGACTTTCCACATGAATAAGGCTATTAAAAGGCAGTCCCTTTACCCAAATCATCCTATAAGCTGTATTTGGTCCTTCTCTTCTTCTCATATAATCCCATGCTAACTTAATATTGAAATATCCTCTTGTTTCCAGCATGTCAAGCACCTGCTGAGATGAAGGTCGTTTGATTTTCTCCAGAATATGCACTGCAAAGTCTTCAAGAAGCAGTTCAAATGGCCTATCCACATCTCACTCACCATCTTCGGTAACATCATATACATTATGTACAGTTTCATCAATGCCAAAGTCCGAATGAACTAAAAAATATAGTGCCCCAAGATCTGTCCAGTTGTCAAACCAAAATAGTGAGGATCCCATTTTTGGCTGCCAAAAGATTTGATGTTCAATCAGATCTGTGCATTCCAACATTTTTCTCCAAATATGAGACCCCTCCTTCCATGGAACAATTACATAATTCAATATCTTACAGTATTTCTAACACAAGAAAGAGCTCCACAGGCTTGGTTTTGTTCTATAATTCCACCATAACTTGCTGAATAATGCCTTAGTTACATCATGCAATGAACTAAAACCTATTCCTCCTTCCTCAACCGGCATGCATAAGGTATTCCATGAAGCCCAATGCCTATTAGTTCCTCCTGTAGAGCTGCTCCAGAAAAACTGAGCAAAAAATTTGTGCAACCTATTTATCACATAATTTGGAGGGTTTACAGCTGATAATAGATGCATAGGCATGCTTTGCAGTACACGGGATATGAGAACTGCCCTGCCCCCTACTGATAATAGCTTACCCTGCCATGATTACAGTTTGTCCATTACCTTAGTAATTAGGGCCTGACAGAATTCCAGCTTTCTCCGTGAATAAAATATAGGACAACCTAGATATACGATAGGAATCATTCCTATGAATACCTGTGATCCTTTCCACCTTGCTGACAACTTCCATGTCTATTAAATGATGCAGGTACACAGCTGATTTGGCCTTCTTAACAAGCTTCCTAGATGCAACTTCATATGCATTCAACACTTCCATAATCAACATCAGAGATGTTTCATCCGATGATGAGAATATAATCATGTCATCTGCATATGCCAAATGATTGAATTTTGGACTCCACTTTGGCATCCCAAATCCACAGAAATACAGGTTAGTTTGTAGTGCATTGAGACCCCTAGATAATGCTTCAGCTGCCAAGATAAACAAAGTTGGAGATACAGGATCACCTTGTTTTACTCCCCTTGAGGACTTAAAAAACCCATGAGCTTGACCATTGATTAGAGTAGAATACCAATTGTTTGAAACTAATCCAAAGACCATCCCTATAATCCTTTCTGTGAATCCCATTTTTCTCAGTACCTTGGTTAGGAATAGCCAAGATAATCTATCATAAGCTTTGGTCATATCCAGCTTCAGGATGACATTAGGTCCATCCTTAGTTCTAAGCCTCATGACAGAAACTATCTCCTCAGTTAGAAGGATCTTTTCTACAATATTCCTGCCCTTAACAAAACTTGACTGTACCTCCGATATCAGACTTGGGAGAAATTTCACTAGCCTTTCATGTACCACCCTCGATATAACCTTATTGGAAAATTTACTGAGGCTTATCGGTCTTAGATCAGAAAAAGTGGTAACTTCTTCTTTCTTTCGTAGCAGTACTAAGTTGGTGTGTGTTACACACTTGGGTAGCCAACAAAAGAGGAGGTTAAAGTGGCAGTACTTGGACATAATGGTGAAAGTGTTGGGGGACCAGATGGTATAACCGGAAAATTCTATCATTCTTGTTGGGACATAATAGGGGATGACCTATATGACCTCCTCTTTTGTTGGCTGCTTAATCAATTCTGCATTCTACTTAATGTTAATCAGATTAGAAACATGCTTTATGATATCAAATGATGAAGGAGTAGCTGCTTCTGTGAACTGTTCCTCATAAAATTTGATAGCCTCTTTTGCAATTTGTTGTTCCTCTACAATCCAGATCCCTCTACTATTTTGAATTCTGTTAAGCTGAAGTCTCTTCCTCCTATCTCTCACTTGTGTGTGGAAAAACTTAGTGTTCCTATCCCCTTCCTTGAACAAAGTCATGCCTGCCTTTTGTTGCCAATATTTCTCCTCCTATGCAAGAAATTTGATCAATTCTGCTTGAACATTTTGTAGCCTTTCCATGTTCATCCCTGTAGGATTTGCTTCAAATTCTGCCTCATGAACCAGCACCACCTCCTCCATGCTTGCTATCTTTTGGAATATATCCCCAAATGTAGCCTTACTCCACAATGAAAGGTCCTTCCTTAATTTTTTTAACTTGTGATTAAAAAGAATATAAGGATTTGCACTGAAATCAGCTATCCAGCTCTCTTTCACCACATCTTTAAAAGTAGCATGTTCCACTAAAAAAATTCAAGAACATAAAAGGTTTCCTTATTAGGGGCGTCTCGATATCACACTTCTAATACATTGGACTATGATCAGCATCTGTCTAGCCTTTTGAAAATACAGTCTTCCTCTGCTCTCTCATTCTACCATGTAAATATGCTGCCTTTAAATCCAAGGTTAAAGAGATTGCAAGTGTTGCCGCAGTGTCGAAATTCATCAATTTCATTCAATGACACAGGTAACCCACCAAACTTTACTTATTCGTCCCATATTACATTAAAATCACCACCTACAAGCCATGGTGCATCATTATCCCTTGCCATTGCATATAATAAATCCCATAATTCTATCCTCTCAATTGCATCACATTTAGCATATATTAATGTTAGGACAAACTCCACATATGATTCACTATGAAACATTCGTAGTGTTAATTGTTGCACCATATTATACATAACAGTTACCTCAAATACCTCATGTATGAAAGCCCAGATCTTATTGGAGACATTGGAAATTACCTGTGTAAGTCCTATTTTGTTTCTGTACCTTTTCAGTTTTTTTGCTTGTTGCTTTGGCTCCATTAATCCTATAAATTCATAGTGATTTTGCCTATGCATTTTTGTCAACCTTTCAAAGGCCTGTTATGTGTTGATTGACCTTATATTCCACATGAGAGCATTCATCACTGATTGATGGATTTAGTAAGTGTTCTCCTTGTGCGCACCCCAGTTGTTAGGGCTTCAAAATAATCTTTTTGTTGTTTCTTCTTACCTTTTGCTGCTGATTTTGCCTTTTACACTTGCCTAGGTGATAAATCACATTGCCTTGCAGCATTTATTAGGTGTTTGGTACTTGATTCTTGATTCATGTTGTATCCTGATCTACCAGGTTTTTCACCTTCTTCATTGTCTTCCTACCCTGCTTTATCACTGAATATTCTTTCAACCCATTATGTAGTAGCTTCTTTTGCTTTTGATGCCTCTTTTCCATTGATTAGAACATTAGTCGAACCAATTCCTGATAAGTTAAGATGAAATACTTGGGCTGCTGGATTTAGCTTTTCCTCCTTATTGACCATTTGCTTTGGGTTTTGCTTTGTTGTTGCTAGATTATGAGTTGCTGGACTGTTTGTTACTGCATGATATACCACTATTGCCAATTGATTAACAGGTTCTTCCTCTTCATCCATCCCTTCTAATATTCCAAACTTGTTAGCTACTTGAAATGGTCATTTTCTTCATTGTCTACTACTACCAATTCCTTACCAATGTTGCTTTGTGGTCCTACTTGTCGATCTATAGTACCGGTACCCTCCATGTTCTGATTGTTTTCAAGCTGCTTAGCTGGTGCCATCTCCTTTTCATTGTTATTGAGACTAGCATTTAGATTCACCGCGTTTCTAACTATGTTGTCCTTCACTTCCTTCCATTGCTGTTTTGCTGAAACATTCACATTACCCACGACCTTTCCACTCGATAAGATCATTATAGGCTGTGAGTTCCTAATATTATGCTCCTTAGTTGTATCTGCTTGGTTAGCATTATCCTTCTCCACATATAGTTCAGGATATATCCTTCAACATTCAAATTGGTCATGCCATTGAAGCTTACAATGTTTGCAATATTTAGGCAGCATGTCATATTTAATTCTCACCCATTCAGTTCTAGTTGTTCCTGTAGCTTCATTGAAGATATCCATCCTCACCTTTTTAGGAAAATCTGCAAGTAGAACAACTAACACCTTCACCTTTGTACAACTAGGTCTAGTTTTATTGTTTCCATGTCTAGATGCATAGGTTTACCTATTGCTGTAACTAGTGAAAACAAACAATCCTTCACGAAAAAAGTTGGCAGTAGACCTGGGAATAAAATCAAGGCCATTGCCTTGGGAGTTTCCTTATCTGCTCTAAATTTTGAGTCATAAATTAATGGCCCAAGCTAATATTCATAGACATCCCTGTCCTTTATTTAATGTGTTTTTTATGAGAAATGAAGATAGTCTTGCCTTAAGGTCATTTTGATCAACATGTGCCTATCCCTTAGAAAATCAATGTTAAACTCACCAATTTTTGAATTTCTGGGCTGCCATATGAACATTTACCAACTTTTGCATATTGTAATCCTTCGATGACATCCATCCTTTCTACTTCTGCTTCTGTAAATTGAATAACATGCTCTCCATTCAATATTGTAGGTAGATGTATTGGAATTGGCTCAACTTCCTGCTGCTCATGCATTGCATCATTAAAGTGTAAAGTTTTAGAATTTTGGAGTAATCCATCGGCTATTTGTTATTGTTTGTATTCCCTGATGTTTGTCCAATGTTTGGAAGAGTTTGGGTAGGCAGCGCAGTCACAACAGGTGGTTGGTCACCTGCCAATGTGTCCATTATAGCGTTAACTCTTCAGCAGTTTAAATTCATGAAGCTACATTAACGCTTGAAAGATTTTTATGAACTATTGTTGTGAATCACGAAAAATTGCGTAATAACAACTAGGCAGTATATGTTGCAACTGGATGCTACGGTTAACTTCGAGCCCAGTTATAGATTCTTCAATGTTCCAATAGAAAAATCTTAAGTGTCGCGAGCTACAGTGATTAAAGCAGAATCTGTAACACTTGGGAATAGCTTTGATAGAGTTCTTCAACAAACCATAGAATAGCAAGAAAGTAGAGCACGTTCACATTACAAATAAGTGAACGATCTAGTGTTGCTGAAAAAACTCGATGCTACAGTAACTGGAAAACCAATTTTAAGATCTGTTGCATATTGATATATAATTTAGGAAAAAAACCAAGAGAGGTTGTTTGTAATGAGAATGGTGTTCTTTTAGGACCAATTTTGTGATGTTACCTTGTCGGATGCCGGAATTATGGCCGATGTATAGTGACAGAATCACTATTCACCCTTCTTCCTAGAGAGAATGCAGAGAACTTTAGTTTGATGTTTAATTAAGGGAGGAATTTTCTTGTAAATGAGGAATTAGGGTAGGTCGTTCAGTGTTAAAAAAGGTATGGGGGGTTTATAGCCGTTGATCGAATGATCAACGACCTAGATCAAAGATAGGAAACGGGCAGATTTTAAATTAGGTTGGGAGACTGGGTTGAAATGAAATTGGGATGGTCCAAATAGGGGTAGAATTGGGTCAATATATGGTTAAAATTGAAATGCAACAAAGGCTGTAATTGAAACAAATGGAGGCTAAATGTTAAATGGCCAGTTTTTCCCTTTTTATTTTGTAAAAAATAGGGAAAATAATTTTAAAAGAAAATTAAAAGTACAGAACTAATTAATAATATATAAATATTAATTTAAAAATAATGGGACCAATTTTATAATTAAAAAACTGCTATTAATTTTAAAGTAGGCTAAAATTGTAATTATATGCAAGTTATCTTTAAAAATTCTAAATAAATTCATAAAAATATACAAAAATTACCTTAACTATATAAATATAAGAATAAAATAAGTTATTCACAAAAATTATAATCTTGGGAATAATTATTGGATTTTTTTATTGCTAAAATGGACAATAAATTGATTCTTAAAATCTTTAAAAATTGAAAAAAATATTAAAACACTTGGGTATGCTTATATATACATATATATGATATTTTTAAATTATTTTGTATATTAAAATACATAGGAAAAAATTGAGTATCAACAGCTGCCCCTCTTTACCCGGGAAGGCTAAAAGTGTTGTCGGGTAAAGATATAATGGTCAATTTGACCGAATGAAACGATTTGAAGAATTTTGACCGAGCTCTAGTTCCTTAGCTACCTACATATCCCTAGTCTTACAGGAATTAGGTCATATGTAGTGTGGGATCCATCGGCGGAATATGTCGATGGAGATTTTCGGAAAATAGACGCGATATTCAAGTTGAGAAAGATGGTTGAAGTCTAGTAGGCTGCGGGAACTAGAGCAGGATCGCTCCTGCTGAGACGGCCGTTGCTAGCCGATTTACCTGCAAATGAGCAATGCAAACATATATATATTGTAGAAATTTAAATGTGATGCAAGTTTTCGTTGGACCATGAATGCTGTCTTTGGAAGGTTAGGATGACGTCCTCAAACTATGACGTCTTGGTCCATAAAGCGCATAATAAAGGATTCGCAGGCTATGAAATGATGTTCTCGTCTATGAGAATGACGCCTCCGAACTATGATGCCTTTGAATAATGATATGCAAGAGATAAAATGGGGTCCTCAGGCCATGGCATGGCGTTCTCGGGCTATGAAAATGGTGCCTCTGAACAATAATGCCTTTGGACAATTTGGCGATCTTTTAGCCCATGAAATGCGAAAGGCGGCGATCTTTTAGCCCATGAAATGCAAAAGATGGCGATCTTTCAGCCGATGCGGAAATGTAAACAAAGGGTGGCAATATTTCAGCCGATGCAAGATGTAAATAAGATGGCAATATTTAAGTCATGTAGATGTAAGCAAAGTGGCGATATTTTAGCTGATGCAGGTGTAATAAAGGTGGCTATCTTTCAACCATGCAAGATATAAACGACGGCGATATTTCAGCCGATACAAAATGTAAATAATGGTGGCGATATTTCAGCTGATGCAAGATGTAAATAATGGTGGCGATATTTCAGCTGATGCAAGATGTAAATAAGATGGCGATATTTCAGTCATGCAGATGTAAGTAAAGTGGCGATATTTCAGTCGATGCAGGTGTAAATAAAGGTGGCGATCTTTCAGCCATGCAAGATGTAAACGATAGCGATCTTTCGGCCATGCAAGAAATGTAGATGGAGACAAAGCTTAGTGTCGGAAGGCAGAAAGGTAGCGTTGTGCAATGCAGAAAATGCTGATGGAGACAGAGCTTAGTCTCGAAAGGAAGAAAGGTAGCCTTATGCAATGCAGAAACTGCAGATGGAGGTAGAGCTTAACCTCAGAAGGCAGAAAGGTATCCTTATGCAATGCAAACAATGCAGATGGAGGTAGATATTAACATCGGAAGGCATAAAGGTAGCCTTATGAAATACAGAGAAACAAAAGGCGAATAGTAATAAAATTTCTTAGCTGATAGCTTGATAGTTGATTGCGATATTGTGAATGTTGGGGATATCATGTACAAATAGCAATTGTGAGTAGGGGTGATGGTTCTGAAAGTTTCATTCCTGAAAAGTATGAGTGTATAAACATACTCGATGATTTGCGACTTGGGTGCCTGCATCTAAAGAAAAATCGTGAGTTTTGTAGAGGGGGAAGGTTAGTTCGTACCACCGTGGACTTTGCTCATCCTCCTTGGCTCTATTTTAAGTGATGTGGTGTATCATTAGGGTAGCATTGCTAAACAAAACGATTTTGATACTAGAGATGCAAGATTTAGTAAAAGTGTAACACAAACACATAATTGAAAATAGTTTTCTTTAGATGAACCAACAACTGCGACGCGGTTCAAGACATTGCAACCTCTCTCACTTCAGAATTTTGAGGGTCTTCCTCAAAATTCTGCCCCAGTTTACTGGGCAGGGGTTTCTGACGGCTGTGTGCGACAAATGATTGAAATTCCTTCAGAATTTTGAGGGTCCTCCTCAAAATTCTACCCCAGTTTCCAATTGCAGGGAAAATAAATTTTTTTATTGAATTGTGACCCAACCCATAAGGCTGCTTATGTATCCCCTCTTAAACAGGAATCAGGTCAGACGTAATTCAAATTACATCATAATCATAAATGGTTACACATAGTATAACTTTAATGCATCTAAATTGATAGGGTTCGACGAAACTTCTCCGTCTATTTCTGTGAGTATGAGGGCTCCTCCTGGTAGAACCCGATGAACCATGTATGGACCCTGCCAGTTGGGAGAGAACTTCCCTTTGGCCTCATCCTGATGTGGGAATATCTTCTTTAACACTATCTGCCCCGGTGTGAATTGTCTCGGCTAGACTCTTTTGTTGAAGGTTCTGGATATTATATTCTGGTAAAGCTGACCATGACAAACTGCATTCATTCTTCTTCCATCTCTAAGGGCTAACTGCTCGTAGCGGCTCTTTAGCCATTTTGTGTCGTCGAGTTATGCTTCCTATATGATCTTCGAGGAAGCAATTTCTACCTCGGGGGGAATGACCGCCTCTGTACCATAAACCAGCATATAGGGAGTTTCCCTGGTTGAGGTGCGAACTGTGGTGCGGTATCACAGCAAAGCAAATGATAACTTCTCATGCCACGGCTTATGCTTTTCTATCATTTTCCTTAGTATCTTCTTGATATTCTTATTGGCGGCTTCTACGGATCCATTCATCTGAGGTCTGTAAGCTGTAGAATTCTTGTGTTTGGTCTTGAAAGTTTCACATATGGCCTTCATCAAATCACTGTTGAGATTGGAACCATTATCAGTGATGATTGATTCTGGATTCCCGAACCGATAAACAATGAGTTCACAGACAAAGTCTACCATGACTTTCTTAGTCACTGCTTTGTACGATGCTGCTTCAATCCATTTCTTGAAATAATCAATTACCACTAGAATGAATCTATGCCCGTTTGATGCGGCGGGCTCTATAGGTCCAATAACATCCATTCCCCAATCAGCAAACGGCCATGGCAAGCTTGTTGCAGTAAGCTCGTTTTGGGGCACCCTTATCATGTCTATATGTATCCGATAGTGATGACACTTTTGATCATACTGGATGCAGTCCGTTTCCATATTCATCAAAAAATAACCTGCCCAAAGCATCTTCTTGGCTAGGAAAAAACCGTTCATATGTGGACCGCAGGTCCCGGCATAGATATCTTCTAGTAGTTTAGATGCTTCCTTTGCGTCGACACACCTTAATAATCCCAAATCAAGATTCCTCCTATACATGATTCCTCCGCTGTGAAGGAAATTGGTAGATAACCTCTGAAGTGTGCATTTTTGGGTGGGATTAGCAAGCTCCGGGTATTCTCCTTTTACTAAGTATTCTTGGATATTGTGAAACCAAGGTTTTCCCTCTGCTTCTTCTTCGACATGAGCACAGTAAGCTGGCTAATCCTAAATCTTCACAGGAATAGGATCTATGAAGTTCTTATCTGGGTATTGAATCATAGAAGATAGAGTGGCTAATGCATCGGCAAACTCATTCTGGGCTCTGGGAACATGCCAGAACTCTGTCTTTGTGAATCTATTTCTCAACTCCTATACATGATGCAAGTAAGGGAGTATTTTGGGGTTCTTTGTCACCCATTCTTCTCGGACCTAATGTATAAGGAAGTCTGAATGTCCGATCACTAGCAATTCTTGAATGTTAATGTCAATGGCCATCTTGAGCCCCAAGATGCAGTCTTTGTACTCTATCATGTTGTTGGTGCATGGGAATCTATGTTTAGCAGACACTGTAAAATGCAGGCCGATTTCTGATACTAGGACTGCTCCTATTCCAACTCCTTTGAAATTTTCTGCTCCTTCGAAAAACATTCTCCAACCATCATAGGATTCGACAATATCTTCTCCTATGAATGATACCTTTTCATTAGGAAAATACATATTTAGGAGTTCGTATTCTCCGTCCATGGTATTCTCGGTGAGATGATCTGCCAATGCCTCTCCCTTGATTGCTTTCTGAGCTATGTAGACAATGTCGAATTCATTCAGTAGGATTTTCGACTTGGCCAGCTTGCCCGTGGGCGTGGGATTCTGAAAGATGTACTTCAAGGGATCCATCCTCGATATGAGATACGTGGCATAGGCACAAAATTAGTGCATCAACTTTTGGGCTACCCAAGTCAAAGCACAATAGGTGCGTTCCAACAAAGAATACCGGGCCTCGTACGGGGTGAACTTCTTGCTGAGATAGTACATGGCCTGCTCCTTTATCCCTGTTTCATAATGTTGCGCCAGAACACAACCGAAAACTCCGTCCAACACTACAAGGTAGAGAAATAAAGGTCTGTCCGGCTCAGGCGGGACCAAAACTGGTGGTGTTGATAGGTACTCTTTGATTCTGTCGAAGGATTTCTGATAGTCATCGGTCGATTTGGTAATGGTGTCCTTCTTCAGCATCTTGAATATTGGCTCACAGATGAAAGTAGATTGAGCTATGAACCGGCTGATGTAATTGAGCCTCCCCAGTGAACTCATCACTTCCTTATTATTTTTTGGCGGTGGCAACTCTTGAATGACTTTGACCTTTGAGGGATCCAGCTCTATCCTTCGGTTACTGATAATGAAACCAAATAGTTTTTTGGCAGGAACCCCGAATGCAAATTTGGCGAGACTCAGTTTCAGGTTGTACCTTCTCAGTCTATTGAAGAACCTCCTCAAATCTTCCACGTGGTCAGTGGCTTTCTTGGACTTGATGATGATGTCATCTACATATACTTCGATCTCCTTGTGTATCATATCATGGAAAATGGTAGTCATGGCCCTCATATAGGTGGCCCCAGCGTTCTTTAATCCAAACGGCATCATCTTGTAATAATATATTCCCCATGGCATAATGAAAGCCATTTTCTCAGCGTCTTCCTCATTCGTCCATATCTGGTGATACCCAGCAAAACAATCAATGAATGACTATAGCACGTGCCTACCGCAGTTGTTGATCAGGATATGTATGTTTGGAAAGAGAAAGTTGTCTTTTGGACTAGCCCGGTTGAGATCCCGGTAGTCAACGCAGACCCTGACCTTCCCGTCCTTCTTTGGTACTGGCACGATGTCTACTACCCCGAGAACCTTGGCTTTGACTTGCTTGGTAACTTTCTCCTTGATTTTCAAACTCATGTCAGGCTTGAGCTTCTTGAGCTTTTGTTTTACCAGTGGGCATGTCGGATCAGTCGGTAGTTTGTGAGCCACTATTGATGTACTAAGAAAAGTCATGTCTTCATACGACCAAGTGAATATATCCTCATATTCTCTTAGAAATTTCGTGTACTCTACCTTTTCTAACGGTGACAGATGAACACTGATGCGAGTTTCTTTGACATTTTATGCATCTCCCTAGTTAACAACATAAGTCTCGTCCTGGTTGGACTTAGGTCTATTTTTAAAATCCTCAACCTCTTTAACAACTTCTTCTACTATATCATATTTTTCTTAGTCAATATCCGTTTATTGTATTGTCTCGTTGCATGTCATAGTCATCGGTTCATCAAGACAAGTAATAGTAATATTGTAAATAAAGTAAACGAGAGAAAGTAATAAGAGTAAGATTTATAAGAAACTGAAATGCTTTGATAAATTTCACAACTATTTTGAACATTGGAGCTCTTATTTTGGAATTTAAAAATGTGAAAAGAAAATCAACTAGTAAAACAAAGGGCAATGTATGATGCTTTGTTCAGCCTTGCTACCCCAAAGTTTTTCGGGCTCTGGTGGTTTTGATGGACCAATTGTTGAGGCACTCTCCTCGGCTCACGGCATTTATGGAAGGGCCTTCCTCCCCCTCATCCCCAAAAATGACGCAACAGTCTATGTTATCTTCTTCCAAAAACAAACTCCTCATTGCTGCCAGTGCTTTCTTTTCTTCCGAACCATATATGACATTTGTTGGTTGAAAAGTCTGCTCCAAGCGAGGTATCGGCTATTCTAGCGTGTAATAAGGACCGTGCCAAGGTGGCGACCAGTGGTTGAATTCCTCCCAGGTGTACTCATATCCCAAACCAAAAGTCGTATCGTGTTTCTTCAGTTTGATAGGTTTAGCGATCCTTTGGATATTCTTTCCGAGTCCTTTGCCTGGTGCATACCCGCACCAGTTCAGTATGCTTTTGATTTTATTGTACCACCATTTATCCTTGTCTACGGTGTCGAGTCGCTCGATATGATGGTAGGTTTCTCCGCCTATCTTTCTTCTTCCTTCGATTGCTGGGATGGTCTGCCGATTGTATATAGGATTGCTACCGTCGCCGTGAATGATCACCTCAGGATGTAGGGTGAATGCTACCGCCCCAGCGGCATGAATCCAAGGTCATCCCAACAGCAAGTTGTAAGACGCTGACACGTCTATCACTTGAAAGTCAACATCGAACCAAGTAGGTCCCATTTGTAAACACAGGCTAATCTCCCAGATAGTGCACCATTGGGAGCCATCGAAGGCTTTGACATTTATGGCCCCATCTTTGATATCGTGTAGACCTTTCCCCAATGTGTTGAGTGCTACCAACAGGCAAATATTGAGGCTGGACCCTCCATCGATCAGGACCCTGGTGCTGAAATAATCCTCGCATTCCACAGTGATGTGCAATGCCTTGTTGTGGCTCAGTCCATACGGTGGCAGCTCATCTTCATATAAAGTGATTTTGTGACTCTCCAATACCTGCCCTACCATGTTTGCTATTTCTCCTCCAATGATATTGCTTGGTACATATGCCTCGCTCAACACCTTCAATAAGGCATTCTTATGTGCGTCAGAGCTTTATAGCAGAGCCAAGATAGAGATCTATTTTGGTGTTTTGTTCAACTTATCAATGACTGAATACTCTTTGTCTTGTATTTTCCTCCAGAGATCGTCAAGCCCGATTTCAATGATGGTTGGCCGACTAGAGGCTTGCCTACTCGACTCAGCCAAATGCTCCGGGATATAAACCCTGCAAGTTCTTGTCATATCATGTGCTGTTCTTGCTTCTCCCAATTTGGTTTTCCCTTTCCTCCTTGCTTCAGCTGTGTAATCCTATGGTATTGCTTTTGGGTGGAACGGTGTTACAATTGTCATTGCTACCGGAATGGGCACCCTTGCTTTGGTAGGTAATACCGCAACCTTAAATGGTACCAGTGCCTTTAGGAACCCAAACATGACCTCGATTGGCGTTGGCATCTTTGCCGAGGATGGTGTTTCAAGATCAAGTGGTACGGACATGTTCACCTTGGTATCCTTGGAAGGCTGCATCTGCACCACAATCGAGTTAAGGGTGACTGTCAGTTTCTTTGGCTCGTCACTTTCTGCTATCAACCCGATCGATCCCTCGGGGTCCCAATCATCTTTTATCTCAATCATGTGAACATCTCTACCCTTGTGGTCTGGTAGATGGTTTTTATAGAAATTTGGAGTTGATTCCTTTGCCATGATTATCTTGTTGTCAATCAAAGCTTGGATCTTATCCTTCAGAGAGCAGCACTCATGAATGATATGCCCCTTCATACTGGAATGGTATGCCCAGGTTTTATTTGGGTTTACCCACTGGGAGGGGTTTGTGGTTTATGGCATAAATAAGGGTGACATAACCAGTAGCTTTGATCCTTTCATACAGCTGGTCGATAGGTTCGGCAATGGCAGTGTACTATTTGGGAGGTCTACGGTTGAAGTTTTGTCGGGGTCTAGGGAAATTTTGGTGAGGGGGATGTGATTGATAGTAGGCTTGTTGGGTGTTGTAGGCTTGGTAGACGTGTGCGTGTTGGGAGTATTTGGGTGAAGTAGGTTGATATGCGGGTGGTGGAGGCAATTGGTAAGTAGATGGTAGAGCTTGGTTAGAAGGCAAAGGTGCTTGGTAATTTGGGGTAGGCGGATATGTGAGGGGGTATATTGGGTAGGTTTGGTATTTTATTATGGATTTTGTTCTCTGTGCAACCATCACGACGCTTACGTCCCTTTTCTTGAACGTGCCACCAGACTACAGAGCCTTGTTGGTAACCTGCAAAGCCTCAAGGTTTGTGGCCATACCACTTTTAATACCTTTTTCGATCCTTTCCCCTAGCTTGATGATGCCGGAAAATTTCTAGCCTTCAATCAACATCAACCTTTCGTAGTACTGTAGGTCTTGAGCACGGATGAAAAAATTGTTCAATTGTTCTTCTTCAAAAGTTGGCCTGACCTTATCAACTTCTGATCTCCAACGAGTAGCATACTCCTGGAATCTCTCCGTAGGTTTCTTCTTTAAGTTCTGGATTTAGAATACATCTGGCGGATTCTCCATGTTGAATCTAAACCTGTCCATGAAACCGGATGCCATACTTAACCAATTTGTCCACTTCTTCGGGTCTTGGCTAATGTACCAAGACAGAGCATCTCCTTTCAGACGTCTCATAAAAAGCTTCATGCAAATCTTTTCATCCTTCCATACAGGGACTAGCTTGTCTCAGTATGTCCTCAAATGAACTCTGGGATCCCTGTGCTATCGAACATCTTGAACTTGGGAGGTTTGTACCCCTCGGGTAGTTTGACATCTGGTTGAATGAAATGGTCTTCGTAATTCAGTCCCCCGATCCCCTTGTTTCCTTTAACACCCTGAACTCGCCTTGTCAGCTTCTTTAGTTCTACAGCTAGATTCCTGGTAAAAAAGTCTTTGTCATGAGACTCAGGTGTACTCGAGGCGGGTTGAATGGGATGTGGTATGGTTTCCACGGTGAGCAGTGGGGTGTTGTTTGAAGTGTGGCATATGTTGCAGTATTGATGTGGAGCGGGCTGGTTTTGTTGCTTCAGGATGTTTTTTGTGGAAGTGCGGGGTTTTGAGTGTTGGGAAAGTGTCACACCCCAAACTCGAGGGACATGAGCGGCGCTCGACCAGGTATCTCCAGTCAGGCGGACCTGGGTGCCTTTCCTATCCCACGTATTACCCCACATCTTCCATTACTTATTAGCCAAGTGAAATGACCATACAATTAATTCAGAACACCAATTCATTTTAAAACATAAACAAGGTACATGGTTACTAGCGTGGTTTACATTTTACATTGCCCCTATATACAAAATACATATTACATAAGTTCACGACCCACGTTTCCTGTCTACGGAGCCTCTACAGATGAAAGAAGTTACTATAATATTTGCCGTTAACAAGGCTCCGGCTATACCTTTTACAACAGCCAAAATAAAACTACGGAAACAAGCGGCCTGAGCCACGTAGGGCCCCGAGAGGAATGGGCCTCGCCAAAACAACTGACGGAAGGCGAAGAGGGAGCTACGATCGGTAGGCTGGAGTACCTACTGCAGCTCCACTTACAATCATAACACGAATGTAGCGCTTCCGGCAAAAGGGACATCAGCACACTTGAATTGTACTGGTATGTATAACAAACTTTGCGCCAAGTAAACTCAAGCCATAGAGAAGTAAGTAACAGTAATAGAAACAACAATCAATTCCATAAAGAAAGAACAATCAAGCCAAACAAGTTTTACAAACTTTCCCGTTTCCCTTCCACATTTCCACATCAATAGATTTCACATTTTTGCTCATAATTTTCATTTCAGCAGTGATTTTGATCACTTTCCAGCCTTATTACCTCGGCCACCCTTATTACCTCGGCCACCCTTATAACCACAACTCGCACCTTATTACTTCATGTTGCGGCGCGCAACCCGATCCCACCGTACTTTTTCAATTCACAAACAATCACAACAACAGCAATGAACAATTCACAAAGATCACAACAACACTTCTTAAGGAGTAGCAACA
The DNA here is from genome assembly GCA_026770625.1 of Nicotiana glauca. NCBI lineage: Eukaryota > Viridiplantae > Streptophyta > Magnoliopsida > Solanales > Solanaceae > Nicotiana > Nicotiana glauca. The sequence goes on along the minus strand of MU752729.1, from coordinate 7,679 downwards.
ATAATTTACAAGTGTTTCCATAACCATCAATACTATTTCCGTCATATTCCACAATTCACAAGTGTTTCACGTTACAACTATACTTGCCCACGAAGCCATAGATGTTAATATCACAATTATTTCAGTTGCATTACTTACAAT